>JAFLHD010000051.1:7397-36631 GCA_018856295.1 Blastosporella zonata | reverse complement strand
ACGCTTTGTAACTGTTCTACACGCGCGACCCTCGCCGCCTCAGTGAGGCTACTCGGGTAGCTTCCACACAAATGAGTTTGAAACACAATCGGAATTCGGCTTGGAATACAACCATCATGACCTTTGGCAAGTTTCTACATACATACCTTTATCGGACCTCAGGACTGTTGAATTGTGACTATAGAGAATCAATCCAGATGTTCGTGTAAACAGCTAATCATTGAGAATCAATCTATAGTAATGATTAAGTAAATGAAGGTAAGTTAAAAGTTGAACGATGCTCACCCATATGTTCGTGTAAACAGCTGACGCACATTCCTCTAATGACGCGTGTGCTTACACGTTAGTGGTCGGGTATGTACAACGGTCCCTCTTTGATCTCTATGATGGGACTGTATAGTACCACACTGCCTATCCATCCAGATTACCAAAGCCATGCCTCAGTCATTTGAGAAAGTTGACTGAGGTATGTGATTTTATTTACTTACAAAATTATAGTCATTTACTTACTTATTTATTAGCACTATACTACAACAGGTACTAGATCTAATAAATCAGTCATTTGAGAAAGTCAACTGAGCACTATACTACAACGACATCTCTGTAAATGTACTCTATATATACTAAACCAGAAGTAAATTTTCTATGAGGCTATACTAGTGGAACTGAGAAAGCTATACTGGTAAAATGTTTTCAAGATTGCGGATTTGAATAGTGTGTATTGTCATATGAGTGGATGTCATCAGATCCAAGTAAGTACTTAAGTATATGAATTGGGATTGAGGGGCTGCGGAGTTCTAAGTCGTAATCAGTCACTAGAGATGATCTGATCTATTTAAATACTATGGATATACTTTCGCAGGACGTTCTCGAAATATTTCTTGCACTTTGCAAGTGGGATCAGCCTACTCTGAAATCCTGCGCACTTGTATCCAGAGCCTGGTATTCAATCTCCCGTCAACATTTCTTCCACACCATCACTCTTCGCACAGATCAATCGCTGGAAAATTTTGCATCTCTACTTTCCAATGCTCCGCATCTCGAGTCCTACGTTCACGACTTCACAGTCTTCCAGGATTGGATATATACTGAATATACTCGTCCGGACACAGACCTGTATGCCACCGTCATAAGCCAACTCCGTAGCCTTCGCACTCTGTCTCTGCGCCTTATGGCTAACCCCGGGACGAGGTTCGTTCCTCCAGTCATGAGCAATGCACTTAGAAACGTATTTGCATTGCCATATCTTACGTCAGCTGTTCTTGAGAACTGGTGTTTTTCTTTCGAAAACCCCGAGAACGATGATCGACACCTTTTATCGCAAGCCTTGGCGCTGGAGCGACTTTGGATCTTGAACCCTTCTTGCACTAGCAATTCCGAAAACATTACCATGGCATCCATGATCAGTAGGACATCCACCAATCAAGTGCGCCTGAAGGAGCTCACGTTGCAGTTGGGTGACGGCATGACAAACGGGATCACCATCATCGACTGGCTATGCTGTGGCATCGGTTTAGACCACATAAGCTCATTATACCTTCACAATTTTCATTCCGGCCCTGCTTCCCAAATTTTGGAGCGCGTTGGACCAAGCCTCGAGCACCTTTATTTGAAGATGATCAAATGTATGTACGTTAATTTGATGTCGGCCCGGGCATGTATTAGACCTCACCGTCGATACCAGTCACTTCCCTGGAGCAGATTAAGGAACCTCTCGACTTTTCAAAAAGTCTCTCATTGCGGTCACTCGTTATAGATCTCAGTGCCAATAGCACGGAACCGTCGATCCCTTCCCACCAGTGGCTCCCAGACATTATTAGCACTCTTCCAAAGGGCGGGTCCCTTGAGTGCTTCAAATTGGAAATTTACGTCTACTGCCGACTGTTTCCCAATGCACCAGACGATATCATAGAGGACTGGGATTTTAGCAGCTGGCGTAGGACTGCTTCGATCCTTGCAGTAGCATCAGATTTTCCTGCACTGAAGAAGGTTGTTGTCCATATGGTGTGTAAAAAAGTGACTACAAGGTTTGGGGATTTTGTAAAGACGGAGATGGTGAAACGAGGCCTTGGGGAAAAGCTGATATTAGAGGCCATCTGATATTTATTTGTCGGGGATCGCTGGAAATCATTCTGAAGCAAACACTTATGGACGTGGTGGACTTCATTATAGAGCGAATATATATATACACACAGAGAGAGAGAGAGCCTGTGTGAAGGCAACATCGACACAAGGCTAGATTCTATGATGTCTATGGTTTGATGGCGATCTTGAGCGCTCCTCTGCTGCTCATCTTATCAAGAGCCTTCTGATAGTCATCAAGCTTGAATACATCGGTGACCATTCCCTTTGTCTTGATCTTCCCACTGTCAAGATAGGCTATTGCTCTGGGGAAGCAATAGGTTTGACTGAACGAGCCGACAATCTATAAACAAATGTGGGTGACCCGATAAGCCGCCATCGTTATGTTGCAGGACATGACGATTGACCTTGATTTCGTCACCGAAGATCTTCGAGGGTGGCCAATGTACAAGCGCCTTGTTCTCGTACACACCATAGATCATCAACGTACCGCCCCGCCTCACGTAGTTGATGCTCTCGTTCGCGAGCTTCTCCACCCCTGTCGCCTCTACCACCACGTCAAATCCATACGGGTTATCCTCCTTCAGCTTCTTCCACTGCATGTCAGGGTTTTGCCGATCGAGCTCGATGTACTCGTCGCCTGCATCGAGGTCTTTTGCAATATCCATCTTGATACCCTTGTTGGCTGCGATGACTACGCGTGATGCGCCATTCAGCTTAAGGAGTTGCGCGAGGATCAGACCTGTTGGACCGGCGCCGAGCAGGAGAACTTCAACTCCCACAGGGGGGGCAAGCTTGTCGAGACCGTGTATGGCGCAAGCGGCGGGCTCTAAAAGCGTGGATTCTTCGTCCGTAAGGTTATGGACCTTGTACAGCTTCTTCTGCTGGCTGGAAAAATACCCAATCAGTGACTGCACTCAAACTCAAAGTATATGGACGTACTAAGCCACATATTCGGCAAATCCCCCGTCCTGAGTCACGCCACGCGAATTGAAGTTCTCGCATAGTAGGGACTGGCCTCTCCGGCAGTAGAAGCAATCATCGCACTGAATAAATGCTGAAGTGAGTGCCTTGTGTTTTTATGAGATGTACCCCGACTTACAGTGATACCGACATCAGCGACACAACGGTCTCCGATTGCAAAACCCTTAACGTTCTTCCCCATCTTCACTATGGAACCTATTGCTTCGTGTCCAGGGATTAACTAGTCCAGAATTAGAATCGCAGTCAGCTAGTAGCAAAGCGGACGCAGCCATACCGGGAATTTTGAAATGAATTCTCCCTGAAATACATAAGCCATCAGTTTCAAGGCGTGGTGCAGGTATACCAACACTTACATGGTGAATGTGTTGATCAGTCCCGCAAACACCTGAGGGAGATTCTCCTCAATTTTCGGTCGCTATAAGAACAGAATTGGACGAACCACAACAGTGGACTGTAGAGTGGCGTCAGTCTGAGCTCCAAACCCAGGTACAGCCAACAAACCTTTGAGGAGCACGTCGTCGTCTCCGACTTCAGGGATAGGTACCTGCCGGATCTCGAAGTTCTCGGGCTTTGGCACAGTTATCAGTTAGAACAAGTCGGCCTTCCTAGAGTAATGAACACTCACTGCGGTGTACCAGAGGGCTTTCATCGTCTTTCCGGTAAGCTCAGACATGATGATGGAGAGTTAAAGATGAGAAGGTAAAGATAGATTACCACAACCACGACCACATTGGTCTTTATAATACTTGAAACTTGCCGCTCTACTCCACACGGCCCGTTTCGCAGTATGTAGAATCACTATGGAGCAAAAACGATCGGATAATTTCTTCCGTAGTTGTTGGAGTCAATTCACCAAACCCGATGCACGTACGGAAGAAGTTGACGGAGTCTCCAGGACTTATGGGGCCGAGCAGCTTGAAGTAGCAAGGACCCAGAAATTTGGCATAGTGCTGCTGTTTCCCAAACCATTTGGACCAGCAGGGAACTGATGACGCGTCAAGTAGAAAAAGGGTGTGGAGTATGCATGACGTCAATCAGCTTGACAACGGCACCACACTCGAATGTCCGTTTCTGCCTGCTTCATTGGCTTCATCATTCATCCGGCTGCAAAGGAGCGTGCGTATGTGGACAAGGCTCAATTGACTATTAATCTATAATCGTGAAAGCAGTAACCGCTATCAAGAGTACAAAAATTGCACCTAAATTCCAAACCTCCCAGCTGGCATGCACTCGGCCTCGAAGTCTTCTGGAGTAAGCTCCTTAACACGGTCGCGGAACGCTTCCAGGGTGCAGAACTCGGGCGAGCCAGGTAGATGTTTACCTTTCCCTGCACATGCAGGGAGTATCATGCTTTGATTCTGATACCTCATCCTGATATCTGTATACACTATTTGAATCGTTTTCGCCAGTGCAGAGGATTGAAGGAACTCACAGTGCTGTGACGGGGGTCGTAATTTGAATTTCGACAACACCGTTTGTGATATCGTTGCATCAGCTGCAGGCTGCGTGCTAGTTTCCACCTTCCTGAAGAGTTCGAAGGTGATTGATGCTGTGAAGGCTGGCCATCTATGGATCATATGATGTTAACATCTTCTCCACAGAACGTCATGACGCTTACTGTTCATCGAACACATCTAGGGTGGCGCACAGCGCTGCTAAGGCGGTGTCATGTGTGCTGTGGACCAGCACCTTGAGTGGGTCTCGTGAGCCGTTATCCGCCTTGTACTGCATCTTGCGAGTCAAGTCGTCGAGGAGCCGACCCATGCCCAGGCGGCGCACCTCCTCCGTCTTATCTGCACGGTCAATTACAACATCAATACGGAAATTTCACGTCAGATGAAAGCCTCGTACACCCTGATGAAGTATCGGTCAAGGAAAGTCAAGGGCGGAGATGACAAGGGACACACCTGCGAACCATTCATTAACAATCGCTCGTTCCTGCAAACCAAGGTTCAAATGCTGTTCAGAAAATATACATACGGAATTAAACATACGAGGGTTCCAACAATCTGTTCATCCTTGAATTCTGGGGGTACTTGGATACCATGGGCGATTGCGGCACGAATCTAAAAAGGGTGTTCAACAGCGCGGAGCGTAACATATTCATCAGGAATACACACAGTGTCCATGATACCAGATGCTCTGGGCTTGCCGTCGACGCGAACAGGGTTTCCATTGAGATATTTGGATAGATGAGCATCAAGGTGCTGAAGAGTGGGATTATAAGCGGCCGCGGCAGCTGTGTAAGCCAATTTAATGTTGGGACACGACTTGAAGTCTGGTTAGTCCTACCTTGAGCGAAGCTGACTTGAAGAAGCTCTAGACGTTTGCATGCTGACGTATTCCCCAGTAAATTCTCGTCCTTTCCATTTCTGAAGGATGAGAAGTCAGTAAGAGCGAGGTTGACCAAGGTCTTAATTCACCTGACAAAAATGCTCGGCGGCACCTCGGTATCACATTTGTCTTGTGGATAAAGCCCATGCACTACCTGCTGGAGTGACGAAATAGTTCGTGGCATATTTGTACTCCTGCAAACGTCATCGGATACAGAATTGCTGCCGGTAAGTCAGAAAGCATACCGGAAATAGACCTCATCCTTGTTTGGTAGCCTATCAGAAAGGAAACCTAGCCTGTTTCCAGTATTATATGAAGAAAACGATGCAACAATTAAATGGCAGACCTGTCGACGTAAAGAGCTCGGAGTGATTTCCCAAAGTTGTGGGTCGACTGCACGGAATTTCAGGTCGTGTGACCTCAAAATCGTCCATAACTCGACGCACCTGTCTCCCGAGATCTGTCAGCTCACCGAGCAGGCTATAAGTTGAAGGATTTAGCACATTTTCTTCTCAGAAAGAAAAATGTGCGTGTACCATTCACCCTCTATCACCGATCCATCCGCACGTTCCACCATATGTCTCGCACGTAAGAGTCCATCTTGCGTGCTGTTCGTCACCGCCGTGTGGAACTGTCTTGCGGTCTTGCACAGTAGCCAGTGTTCTGGAATTGATGCGGGAGCGCTTGCAAGCCTCACGCCCACAGGTGTTCGTTCCCCTATACACGGAGTTGCATTCAATCATTCATCAGAAAAAGAAAGGAAAGACGTATTTCAATCAGAAACAGACGTCTTCAGTGCAAATGGGGTGGTCCTCTCACCGTGCCGTACGTAGACATGTACCTGCTCTAGCACGAGGCTAGTAGGCGGCACAGGATAATTGACCACTTCTAAAGGAACCTGTGGCTCGCGGTATGTGTGCTTTCTAATATCGTCTATGAGACGTGTGGCACCAAAAACCATTGGCGTAATAGTACTGGATTCAGAGTCAACTGCAATAGAATGCTCGGAGTTGTCAGTGGTGGTTGAATAGACTGCTTGGGGCGCGTATGAGATGAAAACCACGAGCAGCGAGAGGGTTAATATGTTTAGGAATGACTTGGACGGGCTAGAGGGGAACTTGTTTAAGGAGAGCATCGACCGCAACCCGTTATTGAAATGAGTAGTGGCGGTGCTAAGACAAGGTCCTCGGCCGTTGCCGATGGCCTCCCCCATCAATGATCATGGTTCCCGAAACCTCTATTTATGCGTACTATTAGTCCTCTGGCTTTTAAGGATTTTTAAGCTATCAATTTTTCGGATCCCAGCAGCAAGATTAACTGTTCCGGAATTTGATGGCTTAAGAGGTCTTTTCAGACTTCCTACATACGTACTGCCTACGGTTTGCACTTTCAATCAAGCCAGTTTACTCCCCCAGTTTTTGCGACGTAGTGTTTGATTTGTGTCACAGGGGTTCAATGCTGATATGAAAGAACACTTCTTACCTTGGAAATCAAGAGACAATCATCAATTTCCAAATTGAATAGTCTTGGCCCTCGACTCGACCTAACTTTTACTCAACTGTGTAAGTGTGTGCGCTTTCCCGCTTCGTACTGCTCTGACGATCATGTATTGAAAATGATCAACAACAGCAGATGACACTACTGATACTCCATAACTTTTATATGGAACGTTTGCATTGGATGACAGCACCCAAAGACTTCTGAAGTCGGAATCTACCATCTTATTCAGATTGACGAAGGTGAATACAACAGGATTTATTATAAAAGCAATGACATCCCACTCAGTTGCAGATTTGCCCCATAATGACACCAGAAGAGCCTGCCTTGCTTCAGCCCGTTGGACTTCTGTTATCTTACGAACTTATAGGACTTCTCTCCCATGTTCTTCTATATGGTGAGCAGATTGTCGGGCTGCTGTGATATTCGCCGTGATATCATGCACACAGGAGCATATCTTGTTCACTTTACACAATCCACTTTCTCGATTCTGTGAGTTTCTACGTTTTGTTCTCTAGCTAAGCCCCCTTTTCTGACGTATGGATTCAGACAGCGTGGTCTAAAGACACCCGCGAGGCGTTTTATGTTCGGACCTTCGCAAGTTTTTTGCTCTTCACTCTTCACGTGGGCACGATGATATGCGGGTATCAGTCGTAATCAAAGGGACATTGGCTACGGGCGAACTGAATGCCGCAACTTCTGCAACAGTCAACAAACAGATAATGGTACTATCCACAATTCAAGATTGGGTGCCAGTATTGCTGGTAAGAAATATCTCCAGGTGTCGAATATACCGGAGGGAGTCAATTGTTCATCAACAGCGAGTTGGTAGTAGTCTGCCGCGCGTGGGTTCTGTATACTGGACAGAGAAAATCTCTTCTGGCTCCTTTGGCTTTACTTCTGGGCACTTTTGGTACGAACTGTCCCTCACTGCACCATATTCAAGTTCCTTGCTGAACAAGTCAATTACAGCAACAGGCGTGGCGTACTTCATCACCACAGCTATTCTAACGTGTGGTTAATTCCATTGGCGCTCGGTGATGCAATGGGATATATTGAGGCTCGTTTGTTGGGTGCAAACTGGATCCTATCGTTTGCGACCCAGCATTGTAACGACGTTTCTTATCACCTTATGGTACGAACTTTAAACGATTGTGCCATTTTCCTAGTTAGTAAACCGCACTATATGAAATTGAATCGGACCTTGGATTGCGACGGGCATCGTCGAAAGCCGTCGCATACGCAGAAGGCCATAAGTGATCTTATAGAATCGGGACTGTTCTATTCCCTGTTCCAGGTGAGCGTATCACCCCGACACTTTGCCCTTGTCCTAAATCGAGAGCGAATTTGGGGATGGACTTTGTGCCGGGTGAGGTGAACTCTTCAGGACACAACGTAGAGTCCGCCATTTTTTCTACATGTCATCTTCACCGTAAGGGTGTTCCGAGTTCTCGCCCATTTACAACGCCGATCGTCCATCAGGCAATGTATCCCTACTTGGTGGTGATTCTTGTCAACCAATATCGTTCCATGGTGGAAAGCTTTGGCTTCAGTGCTGCGGAAAAGAGTGCAGCATTCGGGATGGCGCATAGGGGTACTGGCAGCGCAGAGCCGCTTTTGCAACCCCGGGACATCTGTCGTTTGCGGATCCAACCAAAACAACGCTCTCAGAAGATGGTGTATCTCCAATGGACAAACATCTCGGAAATGATATGCCGGACAGGGATGCTATCATGGTACATAGATGACTTGGAGGCTTGCGCTCAGGGTCGATAACGAGAAAGCAATGCCCTGCTAAATTGATTGTGTCAAGGGTCGAAATATTTCATTGTTTGATGAACAATATGTACCCAGACTACATACTGCATTATAATTTAAGCTCTGGATCAATGTGGCGTCAGCTATAGCTCACACCTCAGCAATGTACCCAGACTACATACTGCATTATAATTTAAGCTCTGGATCAATGTGGCGTCAGCTATAGCTCACACCTCAGCAGTCAGTGAGGCGACGTACATGAGAACAATTTCGCTTCAATTACTTCAAAAATGAATTACGTTAAGTTCCAGTCACATAATCCAACTTTTGTTTGACTGAGCGGAGCTTGAAATTTTCCTCCTTCGACGCCGACTGACGAACGCACCCCGGCAGTGACATGCCCTCATAACTTCCGAGAGCCCCCGTTCTTCCTCGACTTCATATGCCAGCTACCATCGACGATTCTGTCGTGGTCCAAATTCCTAGCCATGTCCCAGGGCCCGAAGATGGCAGCGCCTTGTTCACATTCCGCAGCGCGCTGAAGAACATTGTGTTCGGCAGCGTATGTACTGGACCAAATCCTCAGTCTTAACCCCCTAAACTCAAAGATATTGGTATAGTTTGCTGGAATGGTGTCGGAAGTCTTCGAATACCCGTTTGACCTCGCGAAAGTACGGTTGCAGGCTCAAATTTTGTCGCCGAGTTCGGGCACCAACTTGCCGCGCTTCAATGGACCTATGGACTGCTTGAAGCAGACATGGACAGAAGAGGGGCTCAGAGGGCTTTATAGAGTGTGTTTTTCTACTTCTAGGTTTGGCATCAGCTAACCTATATCAGGGTCTACCAGTACCCATAGTTGGATCTATGGCAGAGACGGCTGCCCTTTTCGTGGCGTATTCGGGATTCCAGGATATGATTCGTTCCATGACTTCTAGGCCACGGACCGAAAAATTAACGATACCAGAACTGGGGCTAGCCGCCGGCGCAGCGGGGTTAGCTTGCAGCTTCGTCATGTGAGTTTTTCGGAATTCCTCGAAACTTGCCCTTCTAATCTTTACCAGCACGCCCATAGAACTCGTGAAGTGTAAGATGCAGGTCCAGATGATGAACATGCCTAGGCAACGCCTCCCTCCGATCAGCTCTTTACCCGCAGCCCTCGCCCCAACCCGATTATTCACCATCCCCGCTTTTTCACATAAACATACCACGGTGGTATCCAGAAATACTACACCATCGCAGCACTACCCGCACTCGACGGCAGCTATCAGGCTTCCACCCGGTCCTCTTGGAGTCATTCGTGAAACAGTTCAGGCACACGGTCTTCGCGGTTTGTGGATAGGACACACTGGGACTCTTGTACGTGAAACGGGCGGGACAGCGGTCTGGTTTGCCATCAAAGAACTCGTTGCGGACGGGTTACTGCGCCGACGAAAAGTCCAGGACGCGTCAATGTTGCTGCTGCCAAAATCCATTGGAGCCGACACGTCGACAGAGCTTCTGCCCTGGGAATCAGCCTTGTCAGGTGCCATTGCTGGTGGTGTGTGCGTACTGGCCTTCTACCCGGCCGATACAGTGAAGAGTGCGATGCAGACCGAGGACGAGCTGAGGCCTTCATCATCTGCAGCACGCGCGTCGGCGATTTCGAAGCAAAGTGGTGCTGCTAATGCGTCTTCCAAGTCCTTTACGGGGACATTGTTGCGGATGTATGCCTCACATGGGTTGAAGGGCCTCTACGCTGGTTGTGGGATGACTGTGGCTCGCGCAATCCCAAGCAGTGGCATTGTGTTTGTCGTGTATGATGGATTAGCTGCATGGCTGGGATAGGCTCCTCGCTTTCTTCCCTGATAGAGATAGCTTAGAAATATACTAACTAGTAGATACTTATGATACACAACCTAATAACGCCTCTCTCAGACTACTCTTGTGGCATATGCCATACATACTTAGCCTATAATTGGCATCATGATCGATTGAATCCATCCATCAATCTAAGCCAACTACGGCGAACACGATTTGCTTCCGCTGCATGCTTCTCCGTACGATTCCACGGGTCCCAAAATTGACGCTCACCAATTATATTGCCCGGCGCTGGCTAACAAAGTCATACGTTGAAGGGCCTCTTCACCCACCACTAGAAACTCGGACTCTAGGCGACTACTTTACCTCCCTGGTTCTGCGCACTTACCCCTCACGGCCAGCGCTAATATGCAGGAGTGAGCGCCCTCGCGCCCATCACGGCCCACGTTCCCGAAACATGGACGTGACGGCGCATCTCGCATGGGACTTTGCTGAGTTCGACCGCCACATAAATGCTCTGGCACGAGGGCTTCTGGGAATGGGAGTGCGAAAGGGAGACCGTGTGGGGGTTGTAATGGGCAATAACAGGTCAGTGCACCACTCTGTATTCTATGCTAATACTCAAGTTGGAGCGTTTCGTATTGTTTTCGTTAGTTCATACGCTATGCTGCAATGGGCTTGTGCGCATATCGGCGCGATTCTTGTCACCCTGAACCCAGCGTATCGCGCACATGAGCTTGTCAGTGTGGGCCATGTACGCCTCCCAAGACTAATCTTCCTTTTGCCTTAGGTTAGTGCCTTGAAGCTCGTTGGGGTGAAACACCTCTTCCTTGTACCCCGAATCCGTTCGTCTGCCTACGTCGAAATGCTGGCGGAAGTATTACCAAACTTGAGGCACTCTCAACCTGGTGATATTCAATGCGAGGAACTCCCCGAACTAAGGAATTTTGTGGTGGTAGACAACGCAGGAGAGTATAGCGAGGCTATAGCCAAGCTAGGCGTCAAGAGTACCATTGATTGGAGAGAGATTCTTATCTGGCGGGAGGACGCGAAAGAAAGGGGCCTTCAACGCGAAATCTCTGCTTCACTGAACAAGGATGATGTTATAAACTTGCAGTTTACGAGGTACAGACATCTAGTCTCAACGTGGCGTGCTCTGAAATGATTTTTCGCTGTCAGTGGGACGACCGGGGCACCTAAGGCTGTATCTGTGCGTCGCATATTACGACGACCGGTCTTGCTAAATGAAACTTGACGCTTCCTCGCCGCCAGCTTACTCATTTCAACCTTCTGAACAACGGCTTGTCCATTGGTCGTTGCATGCGTCTAACCCCTGAAGACATCGTTTGTGCGTGGTCCAACACCCTCCGGGATTATTCTTCCTCACGTCTTTATTGATAGGCAATGTTCCTCCGCTCTTCCACTGTTTTGATGAGTGGAGTTCAACTCTCCTCTCCGAGAAGCAAGGCTCATAAATCTTCTCTCATACGCCTCATTATAGGAAACCTAGCAACATGGACACATGGCGCTTGCATTGTATACCCTTCCGAGATCTTTAATCCAGAGGCTATCGTGGACGCAGTTGTGTCAGAACGATGCACCGCGCTGCATGGGGTCCCGACACATTTCCAAGGAGTCCTTACCGAATTGGATAAGCGTGAGGCAGCACAACGGAAAACTGACACAAGTAGCTTGCGGTATGTCCGCCCAACTTCCAGGAATCCGACGCGTTACTCAGACGATCGTAGCACCGGCGTAGCCGCGGGGTCGCCTATTCCTATTGATATGATGAAGAAACTTATAACCAGGATGAATTTGGTGGATCTCACGAATGCATATGGCATGAGTACGAGTTCTTAGCTTTTTGTGCAAGACTACCAATCTAATTTTCTCCCAGCTGAAACAAGGTATTCATCGACTATCTGCATAACACTTCATCTGATGCGACAATTAAGTCCTGTGTCCTTCCAAACAACCCCGGTGGACAACATAATTAAACGAGTCGAGACAGTCGGGAAGGTACAACCTCATGTCAAAGCCAAAATTGTTGATACAGAGGGAAACATTGTTTCTATCGGGCAAATTGGGGAACTTTGCATTGCTGGGTATCTCTTGCAAAAGGGGTAGGTATCCTATCTTTATCTCGGTGTTTACTTGACAAAATATGGGACACCTCAGATATTGGGAAGACGAAGAACAAACTCGGTCGGTCACAAAGATCGACAGTGACGGAACACGGTGGATACAGACTGGAGACGAGGGGGTCATGGATGAGGAAGGTTACCTCAGGAGTTCAGTGGACCATCGAAACCTCATCTATGAGCACAATGATCTGATGTTAGGTTTCCTTTACAGTTGTTGGGCGGAGAAAGGACATCATCATTCGTGGCGGGGAGAATCTGTTCCCTGTCCAAATTGAGAACGCTTTGATGGCCCAGGATGAGATTGAAGAAGCAGCTGTGGTATCGGTTCCGGACGAGAAGTACGGGGAGGTGGTGGGGGCTTGGATTGCTCGTCGGCCAGGGACATCGGCATCGAGGGAGAGCATACGTGCGGCAGTCACCAAAAGCATGAACCCACAGGTCAGACCTCTTCCATATGCCAGAAATCTTGATAAATGCTGATTCGCACCTAGAACGCGCCGGCCTGGGTGTGGTTCCTGGGAGAAGAGGGAGCTCAGAAGGAGCTGCCGAAAACTGCCAGCGGGAAAGTCATGAAACATGTCTTGCGGGGGTGGAGCAAGGACCTTGCGAAAGAAAAAATCGGACTAGTGAGGCAATGATTTCGCAGCCCGTCAGTTGTTGGATGTCGATACCACTGATCCAGGCCATGATGCATAAGTTCTTTTGCGTAGAGTGGTTGGGAGCCGGGAGGCATGTGTAGTTTCTGTACATATAGGAGCAGGAAATCACTTCAGTCCAGATCTTCAGCGACTAACTGAAGATTGTACTAGGTTCGTGGGCGATGATGGTGATGTTGAGAAGTTCAAATCAAATAAAGCCAAATCACTACGTCCACACTGACTAAGTACATACATACATCGACTTTCTTAACTTACTCTTTTAACGCACCCCCTCACGAAACAAGATACCCGAAGCTGTACTATACCGCGATAATTTCGCATAATCAAGAGAAGAACAACATATGCCCAAGTTGTACTTTGACGTCGATGAAGCTGCCCTCCTCAAAGCGTATAACATCTCAAGTTTAAGACCATCGTGAGCCCAGTTTCCAATGCAAGTTTTGAGTTGAATGCCCATGTACTAGTTGTATAGGAAATGGGAAGATATCGACCATGAACTCGAAGATTCGGTGGCGGGAGCTTTGACGAGTACGTCTGGAGATGGAGAGGGTGATCCACTGGGCATTGGAGGTTTCGTGAAGTGCGTCCATTCTTCATTTATCAAGTGTCCCCCGTTGATTTCTTTCTCTTCATAGCGTAAGGGAGATGGACATGGAGCAGAGTGAGCGTGTTGCACGATGTTACAAGACTTGTTATCCTTATTCAGGATCAAGAGGCTGCTGTCCTCATTACCTCCAAGTCATTCGATCCAAAGGCCTTTCTATCTGCCGTGCACCCCAACGCAACATACCAGGACCTTGCTCAAGGCGTTGCACGCTTAGAAGGATCACTCGACGCGCGTTCTGAGGCGATCAGGATACTGGTTGAAGATAACTTTGACCGCTTCGTCGCCGTCAAAGCTGCCAACGATGGTGTGTCTGTCATATACGTTTATGTACCTGCCTTCCTGAAACCAAGCTTGAGCTCTCTATGCCGAGATGAAGGAGGGACTGCTCTCACCCGAGTCCGACTACGCGTCGAGGCCGTTGCGTGATCAATTGAAACGTATGTTGACATTCCGTAAATCAAGTTTAGGATGATAATATTTCCTTGCAGAGGCCGCAATGAAGGCAAATCAAGTCTTTCTACCTGTGCTGGAAAATGCGGCCAAAGCACAGAGACTGCGAACTACTCTTGGCGTGTTTGAAAGATCGAAGTTCTTCTTCAATCTCCCAAGCTTCATTATCGAGTCTGTTGAGGCGGCAAGTCACATAGTTCTTCCGTGCAACCGTGAAAGCTCATGAGGTAACAGGGGCGCTATGACGTCGCCATGCGTGACTACAAGAAGGGAAAGATGCTCCTTGAGTCGCGTCCTGGACAACTAATTCCGCCTGCGACACCAAAAGAGGGTCAAGACGCATCTTCGGGTGACCAGCAGCAACGGCGGATTCTTGAGAAAGTCTGGGGGAGTGTGGAGAAAGCCATGGGAGAAATGAAGAATGTATTACTTACGCAGCTCCAAGATCCTACCAGGACCCTCGAAGAGCAGGAGAAAACCATCGAGTAAGGGTTTTCCTTGATTTCACCCGCGCTTAACTTACGTGGAGTTGCAAGGGTACTTTTGGACTTCCATGCTGGCGACGATGCTCTTTGGACGTACTTCGACAGCCAGCACAAACACATTCTAAATGAGATGATGAAGACTCATCGCTCTGCTACTACCCTGATCAAATGTAAGCTCTTATCCCTTTTGGAGATTACCTCGTTTCTCATGCAAAACAGCGACAATCGAGAAAGGGTCTCTTGCTAGTGAGCCAGGAAATCTGACGCTGTATATAGCGGGGCAACTACAGACTGCGATGATTGCACTTGAGACGAAGCAGGCTGACTCCATCATTGGTAAATTTCTTCTCGATGTGGCTTTCTCTTTAGCATATCTGACTCGTGCGCCGATCAGCTCGATCGTCCGCAGAACCTGTCTGGCAATCCATCCTCGACATGATCAAGAGTATCTCCGAAACAATGCTTTCATCGCTACCCAACTTCTGCAAGATTTCCAAGAATTTTATGGAGGGGAAGTATCGGAAGGTCGGTCTATTCATACCTCCATTGCGCCCTGAGCTTATGCTTCTGTTAGCCTCAAGTGCCAAGTTCAGGAAATCGGCGCAGCCCTACACAGAGTCGGACCATGGCTCTGGACGTTGTCAAACTCTATATATCCCTCATCTCCGAGTTCTTCACTTTGTCCGATATGGCGGTTATGTCTCCCAACACAAACAACCCGACATCCTCCAATCTCCCTTCAGATAGCCATTCATTATCAACGGCTCATTATCTTATGCGAATTCTTGGCGAGCTTCAGGATACGGTCAACGATGTCAATGCCCTTGAGATCTCGCAAGAAGTCACGTCCCTCCTGAAAGGCCTCTTAGAGAGCGCTAAATGGAGGTTTGAAGATATTTTGGTGGGCACATGGCTGCGTGGTACAGTTTTGTCTTCTGCTATCGGAGCCTTCTAATTCCAACACGCTTTCCTAGATGCGAAACTATTCTATCACCTAGAAGCTTGGGTAGCTAGTTCGACAGATGCGTCTGCGACCCATTACCTTGATCAGTTAGAGACGTTCCAGCGCCAGCTGACTACTGCTGGCTTCAAATTGGCAGGCGGCGTCGACCTAGCAGCATCAGCCCTTGCTAAGCCTGCAAAGCAAAATCCGGTACCTCAGGCATTCGTCTCGAAACTAACAAAGGCCTTCTTTGACGCTCTTTATGCCTTTCTTGACGGCCTGATGTTTTTGGCCTCCAATGAATCGCCTATCGTCACTGGAAACATACCAGCAGCGGAAGTTTCATCGACAGGCCCCAATCCGTTGGAGTTACTTGATCTTAAAGATGCGGTAAGCTGGTATTGGACCGGAGGAATGTTGTTTGAGCTAAAGGAGAATGTAGGATATCCGAAAGCTCGTTATTATGTCGAACTTCACCCAGCTCAAGAATGCTGTCATTCCCAGTATGCTTAACCAGCTTGAGACTGCGTTAGGTATCTCGATTCTGGAAGAGCGACAGGTAGAGCCTGTTTACCTCCATCTTTGAATATCATATGCTCATACTTGGCTAGACACTCCTGAATGCAGTACAAGACCGTGACAAGGCGCTATTTGATAGCTATGTGAAGCCTAAAGTGAAAGCCGCGATGGGTATCCTTCGTACAGGTATTCTCGATCCCAGCATGGATTGGTATGAGACCCCTCAGCCCACAGGTCAGCTGATGGGATTGATTTGCTCTTGCTTTCACTCAACTTGCCATAGAAATCCGCCCATACATGTACGAGACGTTGATTTTCCTAGTCAGCATCCACGCACAGGTTAACAGTGCGGCGGAGCCCCTCTTGGATCGGACATTAAGCACCATTGTCAACGAACTTGCTGAGGAGGCCTTGCGGTGTTTCCGCCAGGTGAAGCGATTCGGAATGGGTGGGATGCTTCGTGTACGTTCAACTCTCCTCCCCCCAACCCACGTGTTTGATTACTGAAAGATCGGATTCAGGCAACTCTTGAGATTGAGTTCATGCATCAGACCCTCGGGCGCTACGTCACGCCTTCCGCGGCCAAGACATTGTCGGACCTGTATAACAAGATATCTCAAGCTTATTCTCGTCGACCTGGTGATGAAAATCTGCAGGGTAATCTTGATGGTGTCAAGAAGACATTGTCCGATACGCGACGCGCGACTGGTATCGAATTCTTGTGCTTTAAGCAGACGAAGTCGGCAAGCAGTCGTTCAGGTGGCTCACGCTCTCACAAGGAAGGTAGCTCAACTTCAAAAAGTACGAAGGAGTCAAAGAGCAAGCGCCCCTCATGATGGTGAATATATATATTTGTATCCTAAAGTATCTGTAATACATGCACATTCGGCGACAACAAAGGCGCACAACACTTATGGGCGCTTGAGCAGTAGTGCACAGCTGGTGGATTCTCCTTACACTAAGGGTATATGTAATGCCAATGTGTGATCAGGTGGCCATTAAATCGACAAGAATAGTAATGATCCCCAGAACTGTTGCTGGCGTTAGCAGTTGGCTGTTTAAAAGAGGCGGAACATACCAATCTCAATCGCAATTAAAGCGATGACAACTTGTTCAAGTCGCTCCGCATGCCTACTTGAAACAGACTCTTTCAAGAGTTGAAGCATGTCTTGTAAAACCTACGATCGACCTGCGATTAAAAGACACAGCACAACCCAAAACTGCTATCTTACCTCAACCCGAGTATTGAGGAGATCAATCCTTTGTGGTATCTCAAGATAACTTCGGGCTGCATCGTACAGTGGCTGAAGGTCCGGAAAGCTCTGCGAAAGTGGCAGTTTGCCTATTAGACCAGAACAACGGGAGAGAACCTAAAAAAAACGAACCCAAAATACTTCCTGAGATACAGCACGGGTTCAACACTGGTCAAACTACGAGCGTGGCAAACGTACCGGAGAATCCAAGACAGAGCCTACAGAGTTAATATTTGTTCGAAGCAGGAAAAGCCGACCGATGTTCTGCATGATTTCTGGCGGTGTATGAGCGAAGATCAAGAGGCAGCGATGTCACAAATGTAGAATGAATTACCTTTATGAGGCATACCTATCTTTCCGGTCTCGCTTATCACCTCAGGGATATCTTTAGTCTCCTCTATTGTGGTTGATATGAGCCCTTCGAACTTGGATGATCAGGGTTAGAAAAAGGATATATTAAGTAAGAGAAACAGCCACCAATGATATTTTGACAGACTGAGAAAGGGCATGCGAGAGAGAGAGCTTGGTCCTGTCAATAGCACTCAGACGGCTACAATCAAAACAGGTGCGATTCGTACTCACATGTAACTTGAACCCTTTCTTAGAGTAATAACGTCATTGTATATTCTACACTCCAGATGATCTCAGTAATGAGCGCAAGCGAGGAACAGGGCGTTAACACGCACCGACTGTAATTAGCATAGTAATAATTCAGGTCTTCCATTTCCACGTCTTCCGGAGCTGGGGTAGTCGACGGTTAGGTAACAGTACAATCCACTAAGCATCGTGGTGCTCACCCAGCTTCTCCACTTCGAAGCGCTTTCTAGAAGTCGAGAATGAGTGGCTGTATTGAAGTGAATTAGTTCACATACATTGATGATAAGAGGCGCTTCTCCTGTGCTTCGGTCATTCCCCAGATAACAACCGTCCCATAGTTAAACAAGAATATCTCAGCCTCAGAAGCAGTTGTATCAAACTTGCTCGTCCTCCGCTTAGAAACAGATGAATGATCTCCTCTGAGCTCTGGAACTCCCAGAAGGTCACCCGTTGCTTGCGTACTGTCTTCATTTGCAGTGGTAGGAGGAGGAGTTTCATACACATACGGTGTGTATATAACTTCGTCGATCAGCTTAGGATTCGTGTGGTACGCGTGTCTTCGCGCATTGAAGAATTTCATAAGGTCCTCCATGCGGAACGAACTATTCCCAAGAACACTTCGAATTCTGTTTCTGGTATGAAAACATGTGAAACATACCCCGCTGTTGCATACGCCGTAACTCTAGGCAGTGATTTCGCCTTCTTCTTGGTGAGTTTTAAAGCATCTCTCCGTGCAGTGCCCGCCGGAATCAAGGAAATCTGATTGTAGACCTATTCTTGTGTCAGAATTTCCCTCATAATACCGCGCATTATGCCGCATACCTCAATATCTTCTTGCTCTTCGCTGTTCTCGTCCACATCGCCGTCGTCGCTATCACCACCTGTGCCAACACTCTCCTCCCGGTCCTTTGGAGACTCGCCGCGCAACGAAGGTATGTCTGGCTGCTCAGGAAGGACTTTTAGCTTTCCAGTCGCCTTCGTGGACCTATTTGCGCCACGAATTTTTGGTTCGAGGTTTGCCGCAGTTCTTGACATCGTGCTTAACGAAAGTTTATGCCAAGTTCATGCCCATCATGCATCAGACGCTGAAGTCATAGCTTACATAATTCACCTTCGGATATTCGCCAGCCCTCAGCTGGCGTCTTCCAGCTTTTTCTTCCGAACGTGTTGAGCCTTGTTCTACTTGTCCCTGGCACAAATCGCATATCTGTTGTTCAGGTCTGGGAACTGTTTCAACAGCATCTTTGATGGTTCTCATACCTCTGGCTGATACATGCCGCACATGGTCATGAGGCGCTTCCGAATCAGTAGGCTCTTGCCGTGCTTAAGCCATTTCCGACGTCCCTTGGGGTCTATTCATTATAATCGCTGGGTCTGCAAGGAACCGAATCTTTTACCGACGTCGTACTACGTAACCCTGCCCATTGTATATGGCCGGCGGCTGAGGGCACATGCCGCACTTCTCAGAAGGACCCTAGTTTCTGTCATTGCGCTTCTAGATCTGATGGACCACCGAAAAAATCCATTCAACCAGGACTCGTGTTTCCATTCACAGAATGTCAAAAACCATCATTGTAACAACAATGCTGAGCGCAAAACCCATCAATCACCTGTTTCAAGACAACCGTGCCCGTAACGGCGGATCTGGCAGCACTTCAATTTTCGCCCCGTTGTTGCTTTTCGTTTTTTTTTTGACGGTTCAATCATCTAGCTGGACATGTTTATTTCCGGAACGATCCCCACGATCCAGCTCCCCTTTGACACGACTGTCAATGTCCCAGCCATTAATACTCAGCGCCACCTTCTGGTGTGAATAATAGGTAATTCCCACTGTTGATTGTAACAGGGCTCCGCCATGGCATCCCGCGCGGAAAGCACGGCGCAGATGGATTGAGAATTTCCTGGATCTGAACGAGTATCACTTAAATTCCTTGTCGGGTGTCATCTCAGAGAAATTGGGCAAACGACCTCGGCCCTGCCAGTTGTAGGTGTAAGAAGACAATCACCTTCCGCGGCCCCCCACTCAATGCATAATAGACTGTGGGATATGCCTTGGCACTGTAATTGCTCAGCGTACTCTCGAAGCCAAGAACCACGGAGGGTTGATCAAGTTAATTCTCTGTAGCACGATGCACGGCATTGCGGAGGCCGCCTCCCGGCCATGTTAGAAGGCGAAAGCTAAATTTATGTTTGTCTAACTACTGTTGCATGCTCAGGCCATCTCACGGTCAGTGTAACTTGCCGTGGTTTTGAATTTTCAAGCTTTAGAAGGTCGTAACAGTTTCCGTGTATTCTGCAGCGTGGGCTCTCCAGTGCGAAAGATTTACAAGGAAGCCCGCTCCGCTGTGGTAAGGTGGTTAACAAGGCCGAGAATACAAGCGAGCGGAAATTGTTCCGTCTGAGTATCAGGAAGAAAGTTTTGTGTAATGAAGGAGCATGCGTGTGGTTAAGGGAACGCGAGAACTAATGAAGATGTCTAACTCTCGCATTAATGTCATCCAAACTTTATTATTATTGGAAGCTGTGGGTTCCAAAGCTCTCTTAAAAGGTTAATTCATCCTTGAGAGGTAAAGTAAGTAGTTCACGGTTCTTTCACAAGTTTCCATACGCGACCTAGGGGATATCCCGGAGCACTCAGAGCTCCATTAGCAAGGCTGTGAGCCGCTCTAACCTCCTGTATCCGACTCGGGCCTGCTTTAAGACACTTGAATCTCGATGGCCTTCCCCAAATATAGCACTGCCGCAATCTTTTTCGAAAGCGTGTTGTGTTTAAATTCAATTCCTCCTTTAATCAGCGTTAACCCAGGCCAGTGGACCCAAACGAAAAGTAACTTTGCCGATGGTAACATCCTAGCATCATATCGAGCCTCTGTCGTTCAAACTCACAGGCATGGGCCCCCAACCTCGCGATCGTAGTCTCAAAGCCACGATCCTGCCAAGTCTTCGGTCCAGCGGCCGTGCCAGTCGCAAAGAAGCACAAACGACGATCGTGAATTCTAGACCATTACTATCTGCCATTAACTGTATGAAGTGCCAAGAACCACGTCGCCCGCATTCTGCTTCCAAATTAGACCCAGTGTGCGGGATTGTTTCGGTGGATTTACCAGCTACCCTGCCAGTGGACATACAGAGGAGCTAGAGAGCTGACTTACTCAGCGCAGACCACGACTCGGGGTTAGGTTGACGTCTTCCATATTCTGAGTACATGCATTGTCCTTGGATTCTAGTACATACAATTGCGAATTTAGGCTTAGTGGACGGAAGATAGTCTATAGGACGTGGTTGTGAGACGCTCAAAAAGTCGGTTTGATGGTCTGGGGAGAGAAACGCCGCAGCAACTGTTCGTCCGCAGGATCTCGTCGAGGGCCAGATATATTTTGCAGATATTCTAGAGGAACGAGGGAAGTTTGCTGGGTTGGAGACCACCCACGCCGCGAGCCATCGGAGGACGGCGAAGAATCCCTGGAGTTGTCGGAGAAACGAGATGATAGGGAAGGATAACTAAGCGGCGGAGAACCGCGGCGTCCAGAGGACTGGGAGGAAGGCAACGTGTCGTGGTTGGGGAGACCGGGTTGAGTGAGACTGGGGTCATCAGATAGTTGTGCTGCATTTTTTGTAGACCGATGATCGCGTCGTATTTTTCCTGCCCGGGCACTTCTGAAGAGACCTTCGGGGACCGGGACCTCCCCAAGACCTCGTATCCCGTCGATAGTACCTAGTTCGTCGAGTCGTTGTTGGTTGAAGTAAGCAGCTATCGAGTGTCAGTTTTATTGTTGTGTGATATCGACTTTGAAGGCTTACTTAAATGCCATTTTCGTACAACGCCCGGAGGGGTGTCGGAAGGGAGCGTCACATGTACGCTATAAGTCTGTTTGACCAGGCGCTCCTGCTGGACCATGTAGCCCGGCACATGCATCACAGGCTGTTCTCGTCTACTGCGTATTAATATAAGAGTACAGACATAGGGCCGTAGAGAAACGACGAACCGCATCATTTGGGCCCACGGTGTTATTGGATTGACTAGATCCTCGCCAAAGTTTGTGTCCTTTTGATTATAAAAGAGAAATTCCTGGCAATAAAATTTCAAAATCAGCGAGGTACGACAAATCATATGGAGAGAGTTCCGTACATCTCGAACACCTACACGAAGAGTTGATTACACGACAAAAGTGATGAATATCTGAGCACTCACGACTTGGGCCCCATCCCATCCCATCAGTCCTAGTTCGAACAGCGGATGAGTATTCCAAATGTGCGCCACGCGTTAGGTTGAGCTATCTCACCATCTTTCCATACCTAGACCCGTGGGTTCGGTGTTTGCCCCACGCTCCTCCCTGTCCAGCCCATCAGACGATCTCCCCAACGATGTGTACTAGTACTCACCAAACATATACATTGCCGGAACAAATCGCCCTCCTCTCCTCGGCATCCAGGCGTCGTGTTATCAAAGGTAGACGTTTTGTGGCGACCCCGTGGAAGATCTGGAGAGCATCGCGAACAGACCTAATGCGCACGTTTTGGAGGGTCGGGTTTTGCATGGACATGGAGGAAAGCGGAAGGGTGTGAAAAAGGGCCGGTTCATCCATTAGCTTTAATAGGGGGCGTGGAGTGAATTCAGTGAAAAGGGTCCGCCGAGGAAACGATCGTGCATTGAAAAGATGAGAGTCGAGTTTAGATATGGTGCATTACGAAGTGTACCACATGCACCCACCTACTTGGGAGGGAGTTCAACGTAACGAAATGATAGAATGTTCTCTAGACCCATATGTCCTTTTCAGCAACCAGAAGCGCCAGCGTCACGGTGACTGATGGTCTCAGAGGGTGCAAGGCTGCATAAAGGGATTTTTCTGTTCCTGAGACAAAATAAAATCTTCGCTGACTTCAATTTTGCATCAGAGGTTATCTAAGATCAGCGATCTCGTGAAAAACTGTAAATGAACTATAAATCCAAACCTTTCTCGATGTTCATTTGAGCGACGATCGCATTATAATTTCAATACATCCACGGTCTTAAGACTTCTAGGTGGATCGATTCAAATTCGAGGACGATTTACTATATGGGACCCTGAGTTGCCCACTACGTAAGTTCAAACTTCTCAAAAACTTCCCTCGCGTACATATGTATCATTCATTGTATGTGTGATTCGAGGGGCTCACCCATGCCATCATCACGAGGATGGGAAGATCGCGGCAGTAAACACGCTTTGAGCGCAGAGCATCTCAATGAAGTCACTTCAAACTTTCAAATCAGCGGCTGAATAACTGTGGGTCCCCGTGGTCTTGTGAGATGCTAACACCATGTAAGGCGGTATGTCCTTGAAGGTAAACTTCCCCTCGTGTACAAGTAGTTATACCTCTTGAGTGGGGTTGATCCGAGGTGAAGATCCTTTAAGATTGAGGGTGCGAAATTATATGTGTATATGCTGCATGTCTCAGCGTTGCTGTTTGCTACGCCTGCCTGCCTGCTTTAAATAAAGTTTAAGATATACAAAGATACACACCCTTTAGCCGTGCCGTAGCACCGACCGTATATCCGTAGCCCTGATCGATCTTACTCCGAATATTCCAGATCCACATACCATACTCTATTTTTCCAAGATTTTCCCGTGCCTATACGTATAGGAATAATGAAGGCCCGAGGCCGGATGTTGGACACTTATTGGCCATGACTCCCGACGGGTCATCGGACGTTGTGACAGTATGTATCCATCACTTTAAAGAGGGGTTTCTGCCGGAAGGACGCAGGAGCGGCGATAGCAGATGGGAAGGAGTGGGGACTCGCGAAATCGATTAGAGTGAAAAGGCGTGACGCGTCAAGCCAAAAACCTGTCATTTGGCCAGCTCTCAGGCCTATGTCACATGTTGCCGAGGACGATAAGGGCCTCGAGTTCGGTATTAACCGGACAACACGAACTCTCCCAAAAACATTTGATCTAGATCAGAGTTGTGTTCCGGCATTCATCAGATTTTCGAGTTCTTGATGTGGATTAAAGACCTTCGTACACATTGTCATGTACAGAAAGCAAAAATGGTTGCCCGTTGATTGAGATCAGCATATGACGCAGGTAGAACCCTTTTCTCGGATATGGGTTTACCACAAGAAGTAACCACATCAACGCTAATAACTCTTACTGAACTAGATGCGCTATGCACGCAGGCGATAAGCGATCATATATCAGAGGTTGTTGAAGCTCCTCACCTGCTAATGGTAAGACAACTGGGAAATCCTCCCGAATCTCTGCGTAGTGAGTCTGGTCTTGGAAAAGGTACCTAACGGAGAGCACTTTCATGGCAAACGGGGCTGGATCACCAAAGCCTCGTATATCCGACTGCATGCGAAGAAGATATGTAAAATTGAGCCTTGGGCAGCCCATGACAAGGGCTCAATCTGACCTTATTTCGATCACTTGGAATGTATACCTGTGATTTGCGTACCAGAGCTTGCAGGGGAATAGTAACATCTACGACGAGGTCTCTGGCGCTATTCTCCTCATTGAATGGGCCCCAGGTTGCTTTCGTAATGGTGAGGCCTAGTAGTATGGTAAGTACTGTCTGGACTTATTAAATATTTTTATAAAAGTCCTTACCGCCTTTCGGGCTCTCAATCTCTTTAGATTTTCTTGCGGGAGCGATTAAGAGATTCACTGTATCCTCCCTATCTCTGTATATTCCGGTGTGTTGCTCCATTTCTCGTCGTAAAGCGCGTATACGTCTGCGGGCAATCGTAATTTGGGTCGCGTGGAACGAAGTAAAAGCTCACTCCAATCGCTGCTTTCGACGATGAGGTTTTACCACAAAATGGTAGCTCAGTAGTGCAATTGTTGAAGGAAAAATGATCGCACAGGACGCGATCCTAGGTTCGGGCTCCATAGAAAGTATGATCGGTAGAGAAAACACGTTGTCCTCGTGTACGACGCTGGGGAACGTATGAGCTGGCATTCATATTATGAGCCGAATGTTTACCAACTCTAAAGAAAAGCACACTCCGCTCAACATGTTCAAGCGGGTACTCGCCATTATCCTGTTTTGGGAGTGTGGCGCGGCGTATGCCCAGCTGCCGCTGAACACCCATTCTAAGCCAGACTGGAGGGAGTACTCGAGGCTCACTGTTAAATTCACAGCTAGTTCCGTGAGGTTCACGGCCTGTTCGACAACGAAAGAGGGGAATATGGACAGGAAATGAATCCCAAGGGACGTGGTGCTCATCATATTTCTCACCCCAGATACAGACAGTAGTGGATCCTCAGTATCATCCACACTGGTCTGACCACCAGTTTTTGGAAAGTGTAGCATAAAGGAATACTTAGGAACTTTTGTCACATCGAGTTCGAGGACAGCTATTTCAGGTCGGTTGTGGTATAGCTGACGTGACGCGGTAAGACGGTATGTGGGTTTCGCGGCAAAAGAAAATCTCTGGGAAATGCGAGCTGACAGAAGGGTGCCGTTGAATTCATACTTGCCGGACGCTGCGACAAAGAGAGGAATGAAACCGACACTCAACTGTACAGACTCGTTTAAACGTTTTATGATGGCTGCAAGATAACGAACGTACCTCCGACGAAAAGCGTGGGGAAAACTGATGTCTAACGGTGCCAAGAAGTTGACGTGTAGTTCGTTTTCCGTCCCCTAGCCGTGATAATTCACATTTTGCGGAGACGGAGGTTTGCTCAGTGATCGATTTCTGCGAGTCGAGGAATGCTCAATGAAAGAGACAGACATTGAAGAGGAGGTAACTTACCTCAAAAGTACGTTTGAGACTCGTACCTTGTATTCCAACATCTTCCCAGCGATTGAGGATTCGCCGTTTCCAGGTATCACGCTTAGAACCCACGTAAGGGCAAAAGAGGGACGATGCATCCGTTATAAACGTGACAGAGCCAGCAACGTGTCGTTCGGGCTGACCGTCATTGATGTTCAAATTTGCAGATTGCAGTAAAGCTTTCTTAATCTTGAATCAAGGAGGTTGGCCTATGATCGAAGAAACGACAAAGATATTTCTCACATCATCTCGAGACATGAATCTAAAGCGTTCAGATTGAAGCATCTCAAGACCCTCTTCGCCTTAGGAATAACAGTTGTCTTTTCAGTGCCCCAAAGAAGTTCAACATATGCACTGGCAGCTTGCCTGACCTCGTAAATCATATACCTCCCTAAGTGCTCAAGGTTAGCATAGGAAGCCATGCCGCATTAATTCTGTGTATTACCTGAGAAATGGATCGGATAGCACTGACAAAGAGCTGAGAATTCCAAGAGGATAATGAAAAAAGGTTAACTGGGTGCACCTTCATAGGCCCTAGACAACTCTATGACCGCATGTAACACCATGAATTTAATGATACGTAATGATTTAAGACTCCGACGGCACCAGTTGGCTCGTTCTAAGATGAAATTTATAGACTAACCACTCACATAAATGCTAGGACCTGCATATGCAGGACGTTGTAATATGAAAGGAAAACAGCGGCCCCCAATGTCAACGCTATCAACGCCATGTAACAATTTGAATGTTCTCTCCTTGTAATTACCTCCATACTTCTTGTACTAAATTCCAAATCTTGGCAACCCCCGTCCCCATACTGAAAATTAAATGGTACCTGTAAGCATAAGAAACCCTTCAAATGGTCACCGACTTACTTCATTTCTGAAACGTCTTCCAGCCGTACCCATCTGGAGAAATCGTCCGTCCGAGGCGGGAGATTGGTCGAGTTGGGTTGTGATGCCATTGAAGGCCCATCGTCAGCGCTTCTCAATTTCAAAGCAGGCGGAGATTCGCCACCCTGGATAAAAACCCACTGGGGGCGGTAGGTTTTTTTGATGTGGGAAAAAATGTGTATGACATCGCTAATGGGCTTCACGGATTTTATCACCAGGCCCTCACTCGGTGCATGAGCTTTCTTCCCAGAATTGTAGGGTAGTACAGAGGGGATAAGAAGCTGTCCCAGAATAGCCTGCGGGACCTTAGCCTGGGCGGTGTGAGATGTCATTTTGGCGACATTGCTTGACGTGGGAAACTCATAGAGACCTGCCAAAAGACCTATATATTCATTTCGAAGAAAAAGTGACACCGGTGTATAGTCAGTACGGCGGGTGTAGAGAGAGTGGCCAAGGCTTGCCTCCATCGGGTCTTCGAACCATGAGGAACCACCTTTCTCCGTTTGGTGACGACCATTCAATGATATTGACAATGTCCAGCTCTTCACGCGGTTTCTTGCGGTCCACTTTCATCGGATAAGTCGTAACGGCGATCTCTGGAAGACGTTCACAGAGAGCACACGCGTCTTCGATGTCAGTGATCGGCTGAACCTTGCATTAAATCTCATTCATCGGAGTAAAAGATGATATGTACCTTGTAACCAGGCTGCGAGACCTCATACGCTCGGCACCATGGACGAAGAGGACATCCATCGCATGTCGGGTCACGAACTTTGCAAACCGTGCTTCCGAGTTCAATGAGAGCCTGATTAATGTCTCCGGGATATTGCGCGACTTTGTTCGACCCCAAGGAGATGCCTCCCACTGGATAATCTCCACCATCTTCTCTGATTTAGATTCGTTGGGGGCTCGGTCGTAATTATGGTAAGCAATGACAAACCATGTGTGGATTCGACCATCGCCGCCGCTGCAGCCCAGAGTACATCCAGGGTCGCTTTCGCTTTCGGAGGAGCATGGACAGCCAGGACTCGGCTTAGCAGGCGGTGGACATTTCCGTCTAACTTGATTGCGATGCTGGGTCAATAAATGTTCGAAGGCTAAGTAAGGTTGACGTACGACAGGCACGCCCTCCCCATAGGCTATCGAGGATATAGCACCGGCGCTATACCGACCGATGCCGGGAATATTGGCCTCCATGTCTTTCGCGTTGTCGGGAAGCCTACCGTGGTATTCCGCGACGGCCTTTTGAGCACCAGCGAGCAAACGGCTTGCCCTCGAGTAGTACCCGAGACCTTTCCAGAGGGCATTGACTTGGTCAACATTAGCAGCCGCCTAAATATGCTGATAATACATTTGTGAGCAGTTGATGGGGAACTGCACATGCTTACCAGATCGCGAATGGTTGGAAATCTACATGATGTGTCAGAAACGGTGCATCGCTTTCAGGTCAAAAGAGTACCTGTCCATCCAACGCGTGTAATAGGGTATCACGGTAGCTACTTGGGTTTGTTGTAGCATGATTTCCGAAACCCATACCTGTGCACACCATCAGTTCGCATGTCGATGTATTGCTCTGTTACTATACCTCATAAGCCCGCTGCCCACGCTCCTCAGGCCCTAAATGGGGATCATAGGGCTTTCGCCATGGCATGCCACGCGTTGCGTGAACCGTTTTGTACCACTGCAGAAGCGCATCTTGCAGAGGGCCAGGGGATTTGATTATGTGGCTGGAGGAGGAATGGGAAATCGTGTATCCTTCGCAGACCCGTTCCACCGAGTCTGAAGAAGTGGATTTGAACGCGTCGCGTTTCTTTTTTACCGTTTTCCTTTTACGCGTCGTCTCTCCTCTAAAGCTGGAAGCGTCTGAGCCTGAGCTGCCACCGTCAGAGGCAATGTAATCGTCCTCGCGTGGCAATTTTAACGCAGAGTTCACGCGTCTTCGTTTAGACATTGTTGCCACCGTTCCAGACTTGTAGCAACTGTACTAAGATGCACAGCCGTCTGTTCGGCCTTCTTCGTGAAGCGGTGACAGATATCCCCAAGGAGTTCCACACCAATACCAATTGTGGAAAAGTCAAAGATCTAGAATGTCCGTCTGAAGCACAGAATTCGTAGTCGTAGTGTAGTTGCGAATAGTTTTTGTCGGCAGTGATGACACGTGTCATGCAGTGTGACCGTCCTTTGTTCCCTTTCATCTTTCATCGCCCAAATATTCACTGCCACCCGTGAGTCATATTGACCCTTGCTCAGATACAGAGGCTAGCTGCTATATCTGAAAGAACACTCGGATTTCTGCCTGTGCAAATTGTCCAAGGAATGTGCCTCTAATTTTGGAAAACCAAATGTCGTCTTGTTACTCTGCATCGCTCTGGGTCGGTTAACCGTGAACGGCCTATTACTTATAGTAGCACGAGACCCTCGCTTTGGGAAGGAAGAAACGACTGCCCTTGTATTATTGTGCTCTGAATTTAGA
>JAFLHD010000050.1:0-34305 GCA_018856295.1 Blastosporella zonata | reverse complement strand
GGGTATCTATCGCGCTATTGGCTCTGCTAAGCAAGATGTTTTACCAGCTACTACGTATAAATTCCGCTCGTTCCTAAAAATACGTTAGTCTGCAAGCCTATAACCATGAAATGACGACGAATGTACCTTCAACCTTCCAAGATGATGAAGTATCGCGATATTCTCGATCGTACGCAGCTTGCGGCGTATGTCCGCTTTGCTGACTGTGAGTATCTGCGTGCCCGAGCACTGGCAGAACATCGAAATATTGTCTGACCGAATTTGCTGACACTTCGAGCACCGCAAGTCCTGTTGCGCGAAGTTTCGCTCAATCGTGACTACAACCTGCATCAACGCGAACTCGATGGCCGTCTTGTCGTACTCGCCCCCACAATTCGAGCAGAACCACTTGTGCGAGACGTCGTGATTGTTCGGGATGAGCTCGGGGTCGCGACAGAAGTCGAAGTCGCGGAGCGCGTCGCAATGGCGGCAAGGAACATTGGGCAACTTGAGCGGCTCACAGGGGTTCCGGAAGATAGCCTCGTTAGCAAACTCTTTGACGCCAATGAGGTCTAGCAAGTTTCTCTTCAAGAGACCCAGCTCGACTTGGTGATCCCGCGAAAGGGCAAAAGTCGCACACGCGGATTTTATAAGCTCCAAGGTCGGTTTCGAGAAATTGAGGTATGAACCGGGGTTCACTGGGAATATGAAATCCTCCTCTGGCTCGTCCTGCATGACAGAGTCCCTATATCGGTCTTCAACATCCCTCACAACCTTTAGCATTTTGCGAGTAAGGCGGCGGGAAATGAACTCCGTGACAGCCTCGATCTCCTTGGCCTTCCCCACATCGCGCTGTGTAAGGTCGGGGGCCCCACCATTTGGCACCGTTCGCAATGGTACCCTAGATGCGCCGTTGGTCTTTTGCTTGATCTTGAATAACTCCACAATAAAATACTGAACAACACCATAGAAATCATCTTGGATAGCAGGCGGCAGGAAGTCCTGGATGTTCCATCGCATCTCAAGTGCAAGCTCCTCTGGAGGCTCGAGAGCCAAAGGATTCTCGCACACGATGCCGCTCATATTGGCTTGGTCCATGAAGAGGAGGAAATCGTAGAATCTCTCCGTGTTGAGATAGATGTGTTGGAATAGTTCGTTGGAAGTAACGGCTGTTGTAATGTAGGTGGCATACGCATGCGCCGTTCCAGGTGGTTTTGATGTCGCTAGCAGGATACGACTGAAGTCAGCGTAGACAACATGGGAGCCTAGCCTCTTGAACTCGGCGAGCAATTGGATGAAGGTCTTCCGCATAAGGCCATGTACGAAACGGTGGAGACTGGGATCATACATACTCGACACACTCGAGCTAATCCATCGCCAAAAGTGGTCGATTGTGAGCGTCGCTGGGCTATCGAAGTTATCGCGAATTTTATCCAATAGCCATGTCTTGATCATGGACTTCAACGTGTTGAACATCAACGTAGAGACATTTGATTCACCAAGCGTCAAGTCGCGAGGAGTGTCCCCATTCTTGTACTCGTCGATGGTATGAGAGACGGAGTCGAACGCGGTGGTGCCTCCGCTACCTTCCAACTCGTTGACCATGACAGATTGAAGGACAGAGTTGACGGCGAGATTGCGCACAGTGACCTCAAGGCAGACGTTGGCATAGGCTCCTGGGGAAATGAACTCGGTTTTCGGGAACTCCTCCGTCGGCCGCTGATCGTTTTCCATCCCTCCAAGGTCAGGATTCTCTCCATTTGACCACCATAAGACAATGTCCTGGCTAATCAAGCGACGCGCAAAACTGATGTCGGACATGGAAAGAGGCTGGTCTCCTTCAACGTTACCCATCGGGATATCATAGTAATTAGCGAGAGAAGTTAAACGATCAATCCAGGCACCCATAGATAGGTATCGGCCAAGGATTTTGTTGGCGGCGTGCTGGTAGAATGGGAATGTATCCAGGAGATGAGGTCCTTTAGCCTTCGACATGGCAAGGACGGGGAACTTCGCGAGTTTGGGGACATGCTTGTCGAAGTAAGATTGTTCCTTGGTGGAAGAGATGACGACCGTGATGCTCTGGTCCTCCATAAGACCAAGTTCTCTAGAAATCGCCTTCAATGCTGTGACATCGCTACCGTGATATGCCGGCGTGAACTCTCGCCTTTCGGGATACGGGACCGAATTGGGCTGCCCATATGTTTGATTGCGCTTCTGCAGAAGTTCTTCATACGTCGCAGACAACCTTGGTATGGTCCCCCGATTAGCACTGTCATCGACGATATGAAGCTTGACAGGGCCAGAGGGAGGGAACAGGGCGAAGATATGATAAGTGTTGGAAACCGAACCAGAGCTGGCGTGGTAGAGAAGAATGTACTTCCCTGCCTTCCCGCCATCGAGATACGTTTCGCGAGATAAGCCTGGGCCAGCGCGGTCTAGTTGATTTAGTTCCAGACCGATTTGCTGAGCACGATTGAGCGTAATCATGGAGTCTTCACTAGCACATGTTTTGCCCAACCGCAACAACCCACGAACGACCAGTGGCACCTGGTTAAAAAATGTAAGTTCGAAAAAGGGCAGCAGGAATGAATGGCTCTGTCTCGCCTGCTGTTCGTAAACGCCGTCTACATTGGAATCATTGACAAGATCAATGAAGTGCTCCTGTATATCGCAGTAGATATCCTCTCGAACTGTGATCTTGTAGAGGTACTTGCACGGCAAGTCGCGAGGAAGATTCCGCGTGACTTGCTCGACAGTGTAATAATCCGGTCTGAAGAAATCATCCCTCGGCGTCGACTTGAAGTGAATATAGAATTCACGTGGAATGCGCAACGGAATGCGATGGAGTTCGGAATTCACAGAAACCCACAAGTCGAATCTTCCAGGAATCTTGCTGGCTCGAATCTGCATGATATCCCATCGATGGTTGGTGCGCACCCTAGCTGACGCCACCGCTCCTCGGAACATCGCAGGTACGACCGATGCGTCCGAGCCACCGAAACGACCCTGCAGTTTCTGCCTCCATCGCGGCCGCATCGCCTTGATCCAAGCGCTATAATTGAGGGATGGATCGGGGAGTGGAACATCCTCAGGCTCTGGTTCCGGCGATTCATTACGAGGCTTTTTGCGATTGACGACACCGATGCGGAGACGACCGGTCTGACTCTGCGCTTCCCCGAAATCTTCGATATCCATTGCGTCCGTGCTGCGTTGCGTATCCTCCTCCGTCGCACGGAAAAAGAAGTCGGTCACCTTGTTCTGTTTGAATTTGTCAACAGCACCGGCGACTCGTCGGTGAAGCCAATCAGGGTGCCGAATACGCGGAACGGGATTGGAAACCTTCTGCATGGCCGCAGGGATCGTGATGAGCTTCTGGATCACCGAGCCCAACCGCTCAATATAATACTGCCAATCCAGAATCGACCGAAGCTCAAAGTTGATGAGACTGCTATCTTTCAGCCATTTGCGAAGGTATGTCCGTTTGACACTTTCTTCGGCGGAGAAGATTGCCACCGGGACAGCGCGTTCCGTGACCGGAGCGCCTATTGGTTTGGCAGAGATGATGAACTTGCATGCAAGACCTTTATCCTTCACCATTTGGTCTCCCAGGAACTCTGCGAGACGCTTTGCCGTGCTGATCGAGGTTGACTTCTGCCCACCATACTCCGCCAAAGTTTTTGACATACTTCGGTTCTCCGCAATCAACTCGACAAGCTCGTCATCTCCCAAGCTCTCCGCCTTGCTGAAAAGAACGTCGAGCCACTGGTCGGCCACCTCCGCCACTGCTGTGTAACATTCCTGAGTCGTCGTGCCAAGAAGGAACTTCTCGAAGATCTGAGATTGGAAGATCTTGATGAGCTGTAGCTCCCCTCGACGTTTGACCTCAAATCCCTTCAGTTCGGCAAGACTACCATCGTCATTGAAAACCGCGTAACGCTTCTTGAGCAACTTGTCTTCTTCCTTCGAAGATGGAAGAATCATAGCTCGGTACGGGCCATCAAGCTCGAAGAAAATCGAGTTTTCACTGTGGATTTCGTATTCGCCCGTATCGGGGTTGAGATCGTGGTATTGGTGGTTCGTGAACTGGTCGTAGACGAGATGGTTGAGCATCGTGCAGGGGTAGGAAAAACCGATACAGTTCCCATTGTTGAGCTGGAATTTGAAGTTCTCTGGGAAGACGCCAGGAAGCATGCACCAGATACCATCCGTGTCGAGCTCGAGTGGGCGACCAATCTGCTCTACAAGCGCTCGTGCCATCTGAATGATAGTAGCCCCAGTTAAGCAGGTAATACCCGCCATCTCCATGGAATGCCATCTAGCTCCTTTACGCATGACGTAGCCGTAGAACGAGTTGAGAATGCACTTGTGGGCGAGCTGAAGTGAGTCGTAAATGACAATCATCTTCTTCGCCTCATCGACCTCCGTAATGGAGCCGCCATCACCCTGAATGGTGTCCAGGTTCTTCTTCCATGTTTTGTGCAGACCTTTGTATTCATAACGCCGGTCACGGAATGTGCGCACCGTATTGACGTAGAAGGGGTTCTCTCTCTGGCAGATGATAGCCTCTCGGTTTTCGACTCGTGTGTCCTTGGTCTTCTTGTAAACCTTGCGAGAGTAGTCACCTAGCCGTTTGTGTAAGAGAGCTGTTTGCTCCGCGTCGGTGAGATCGGGGAAGCGACGTTGTGGTCCGCCGGGGCGTTTAGACGGGAAGGTCTCCTGATTGAGGGCATGCTTGATCATGTTGAATTCATCGCGATGGGCTGGGAAGAACTCTCCTCTCCACGCCCAATCCAGACGTCGATCACAAGTCTTTCCGGGCCGATTGTAATCGCAAACCGCGCACACAGCCTCGTCAACCATAGAGTCGGGCTGCAGTCGGTTGGATAACATGATGTTAGGGTACATAGCAGCAACGTCCAGATGATAAATGAGTGGGTTGTCGATGCGCTTTGGGTTATCTCGCATGAGTTCCAGAGCGGCTGTAATCTCGGCTTTGACTTCGTCATAATTGGTAACTTGGTCTAGCGATGATTTGGACTCTTCAGTGATGCAGAACTTTAAAGCAGCATCAAGATCGTTGATGAGCTATTCGAATCAATCAGCATCGCTATTCCTGGTTCCAAGAGCTCAAACTGGATCACCTGCTGAACAGCGGAAGGAACTATTTTGAACTCGGTCGGAATATCACTGCGAAAGACGCCAGCTTCCAAGGCTTCCACGTGCCCGCCGACGTACGTCTCGGATGCAAGCAAATGACCATCGTACATGTTACCATGCGCTTCTTCGTGCCGGTTTGGCATGATGATTTGACCACGGTACGCTTCCACCTGGAAAACATTAGTAGAAGATCGGTAGATTGTGAACGGGAGCATGACGTACCATCAGGAGCGTCTCACACAAGGTCCCGCTTCCTTTCCGTAACACTTCATCGGGATTGAGGGGGATGATGTTGCACAAGGAGAAGATAAAGGGGTTGACATATTTCATGTACAGATAATAGGTCGCCACGGCATCGGAAACGGAGTACGAGGCAAGAACTTGAGGTTGCTCAAGCGCATATCTAGAATGCAGTCGAAAATCACTAGGTGGAACATGTCTGTGATGCGTTGCTTACGGTGTCATGAGTTCGGGGTCCAGTTCAGTTGGGTTGTAGCCCAGCTTCGCCTTCGTCACAGCCTTGAGACCCTGGCTTCCCTGTGGAAGATAGGAATCACGTTTCACCCAACGGAAACAGTCCATGTGTACACAGGTGCGACTTTTGTACTCGTCCTCGAAATCCTTGGCAAATCCGGTTTCTAGAAACATATCGATGCCGTTGACCTTCGCCCTAGCGTCTAGGAACGGGAAATCGAAGAAGTCTCCGTTGAATGTGGCCATGACCGTCGGTTTGACATCTTGAATATGCGAAAAGAAGCGTTTGATCGTGGCAGCCTGGCATCCTGTTCAGAGTCATCGTCACAAACAGCGCAAATCACCTACCTCGTCTGGCTCATTGAAGACCGTGAAAGGCCCTTCGTACCCCTCCTTGGGAGTATACTCGAAATCGTCAATGTCTTCGCTGACGATTTCACGATTTGTGATAAGGTAACCCTGGCCGTCGATCATGTACGAGATCATCATGACCTGGTCGATAGCCTGGTCAGGAAACTTAAGCGGTGCTTTCGTAGTCTCGATATCGTACGCCATTACGACGGGGTCCGCACGCTTTACCTTCTCCTTCAGCTGAAGGAAAGAAGGCTGCCCTGCAGTGAATGTTACTGCATACCAAAGCCCAACACGGATGTCATTGTCGATTGCGACGCGGAGGTAGTACGGGACGTCGTATTCACGAACATCGATAATACTTTCGCGGGGATCCTTGTCACGAGCTCCAGGGCCTTTGGAATGGCTACCAGACGCGCCATCCCCCCAAGCGTCTTCATCGATTTCGATGCCCATGGATGCGCCGGCTGTCGCGCTGATCACTTCAGCATAGGCATCGACAGCGTCTCGCTTCGCGCTATTCGCGAGTGCCAGAGGAAGCAGCTCGCGGCGGACGTTCAAGAGGTCCGTTATATTTCGGAAATGGAGTTGAAGATAGAGACGTCGGTGGCCCATGAGGTGATTAGGCATTTTGAGGTCTTCCTTTCTCTCGCGTGTGATTCGACAAACGAGGCCCTCGTATTTCTTGTTCAGCCACTCTTCAATAGTAGTCTCTGTTCCGGCCTAGATAGTAGTGAGAGCTAGTATAAAGAGCTTAAATACTTGCAGACCTTGCATCCAATGTAAAAGTAAGGCTCATATTGAAGTGTGCATTTGAACATTCCTCCGTCGTCTTGAATGAAGTAAAAATCGACGGCAGACTTTCCTCCAGCGTAATCTGGGTCCTTGATGAGTGTCTTTGAAAGAAAATCAGTATCGAGTTCCAGAAGACCGGAAAGCCAAAGACTCACGGGATGCATGTTGACCAGCCAGCCCTCTTTTCTTCCACCCTCCTGCAGCCTCACGAACCCTAGCTTTTCATCAACGTTGTCGCCAAGCGCTGCCCTTTCAAATCTCTCCGCAAGCTGTGTTCCGTCATCTTCGCGCTTGGGCGCCCCTTCACCAGCCTTGGCTCCCCCTCGCCCTCTTCCCCGCCCCCCGCGCCAAGAAGCAACTCTTCCCCTGTAAGACCCCCTTCCCCTATCCCCTCCACGCGATGATGAGAGACCAAACGTTCCACGACCCCTTGCCATCGGCAGGCGCGTCAACTATAGGTGCAAGTGGTGGTTTTAAATAAGTGACGTGACAAATCGCGCTTGTCACATTCTCAATTCTTGACTTGTCATCCTGATGACTGTTTCCGTGTCTCCGTGTCTCGGGAGGAGATTATATACCAGAGTAGGCTCAGAAATGGCTCCAAAACCTATGCGCAGACCATACCATGTCTTCTGACAGCGATACTGTGCAACTTTCTGCGACACCACCAGCTGCCGCGAAGGAAAAGCCTTTTTGCAGGCATTTCTTTGCCCCCTGCAATGCGGTAGAGCGTCGAATATATCTCATAACCCTCGTTAAAGGATGCTTTCTGATAGTAGTCACGATATTTGCTGTCTTTCCTATTTACTGGGGCTCATTGTGGAAGACCCCGGTGAGACCCCTCAATGGCTGGGTCGTTGTAAGTCTGCTCTTCATACGCTTTCCTCAAGCCCAGTATTTATGTTGTAGGACTTTGACGGAGGCCCAATAGGGCAGTTCGTCGCGGCACAACTAGTGGCCACATCGCCCGCGACCAAAGTAACATTGATGGGTGTACCTGCGAGTCATTTCCCTGGTGGTCCGAACGACCTAATCAATGATGTCGTCGAGCAACATACCTGGGTAGCTGTGGCTAGTAAGTGCTTTAATTTACTGCAATCTCACATCTCTTACGACGGCACAGTAAATCCCGGTGCATCGGCTCGTCTGCAGGCATCGTATGTCAATCCCAACGCGACTTACAATGGAACTGAGGCTATCACAATGTACGCTGCCGAGGCTCGAAACGAAAATGCATTGTAAGCCCTCCCCCACAATGGTACTGACCTCGCTGACAGCACTGCTCCCAGCCGACTTATAACCAGACCATGGGTAAACATATATTTCTCTCTGAATAATTGATCTAACTTGAACCACCTATTCCAGGTCAACTATCTGATCCAAAATGCCCAGGCATCGTTCGCAGCCCAAGCCGCCAGACAATTATCATCGTCGTCTAATCTAGCCAACATAATGTCCACCTCGCCACAGACGGTCGCACTGCCTATTGCATACACCACGTACAACGCCGCACCCTTTAACGAGCCTGTGTATGTCCCCTCCCCCTTATTTATGCATCATATCTTGACACTCTCAGTGCATCCGCCACGACTTTCGTCGGCCTCATCTACATGCTCATCCTCTCATTTCTGGTCGTCGTATGTCCCTTCATGCTGCCCTCCCATGCAATGATAACAACCGCACCAGATGATATCTTTCGGAGCTCGTGAGAAATCTGGCCTCAATAAGCATCTTTGCCTCAGCTCCCTCATACTCACACGATTCGCATCATCTTTCATCGCCTACTTCTTCATTTCAGGGAGTTCCGCAATGACCCTAATTCGACTCGATGCTCATGTCCAACTATAGCTTTTCTACTCACTCCTCACCCTTGCATTCCAACTTGACTTTACTCGGAAGTGCGTCCCTCTTTTATGCATATATGTTTGTTCTCCCCAAGCCTAATTCACTTTTTAGGTTCGGGGATGCCGGGTTCGTCATCTTTTGGATGCTCAACTGGGTCGGAATGCTATCCGTGTCCGTCCTACTTCCGCTGTACTACAAGACTTCCATCTTTCTCACTTTATCCATGTCGGTCTACATAGCGGCCTTGCCCTCGAATCGCTCATCACCATATTAACGCCCCGCTTCGTCCCCATATTCATGATTCTCTGGATCATAGGTACGTCGCCCCTCCTTCTACCGCGTAAATGCTATCCAGACCTTAATCTCCCTAGTCAACGTCTCTGTCGCCTCACAACCCCTCGAAGTCCTTCCCCTGATATTCAACTACGGCTACGCCATGCCTTTTTACAACATCTCCCACTCTGTACGATGTATCGTCTTCGTCACAAAGAACCGTTGTTAGTACGTCTCATCTCATCTCATTCATAAAGGCTAACACGTCGATGTTTGCAGTGGCACAGGACTTCGGCATCCTTATCGCGTGGATTTGTATATCGTGTATAACTTTACCGCTGATTCAGTGGTACGTGCGTCGGGATGACACCAGGGTATACCGAGAAAAGGAGCAGGGACGCGAAGGGCAGGCAGTGCCAAGGAACGGAGACGAAAAGCCCCCTGCGTGCCTGAGACTCGATAACCCCAGTGCTGCATAGCCTTCATGGTCTGGTTCTACATGTATGTTTTTAATGACATCATTTTTCCTTTGTGCAACTCAAGTCCGCCAGAACGATGACATATAGCTGGTTGGAAGAGCGCATCGTCGTGGAAGTTGTTGAACTTATTGGGTCCCAGCAATAAAAGAGCAGCGAGGCCCGTCGCCGTCACTAATATTCTGGTTAATAATACATTGCACAACAGATACACCCATGTCAAGGGTCAGAGGAATGTACGATTCATAATGATAAAAAAAAATGCAGCGATAACAGAAAAGACGATACAAATAAAAGGAAAGTGGGCATGTCGCGTTCAGGACGCGTAGTAGGTCATGAATGTGTCGTGGATCCGTTACACAGCGCAAGCGTCCAGGCATTTCAGCGCTCAGCGCTTAGGACTCGTCTTCTTCTCTGACACTCCCCGCCAGCCCCGGCCACCTCCCCCCATAGCTGCCCAATCCAACACTCATTCCCATCTCTCCATCCATACTCGAACGCGGCTTGAAGCTCTCTCTTCTCGCCCTCGTAGCCTTCTTCACAATCGTCGACGCCCCAGACCGTGCCCCCTCACTAGGATACCTCGCACCATACACCCCAGACGTCATCCTAGTCGACGACGAAGCCGAAGCCGACGTCGCCCTCACCTTCAAGTACGCCGCGCTGCTCGGAGCTCTCCCATGACCCAACGCATGATGTTGCGTCCCTGGTTTCGGTATCGGCATTGCAATGGGCATGGGTTTAAGAAGCGAAGATCCGCCCCCACCATGCCCGCTTGGCGTACGTCCTGGAACCTTCGAGGGCGACGTAGCTCTTGTATTCGTCCCCGCGTTGCCTCCGCGATGTGATCCCAGAGGAGGTCTATTACTGCTGCCGTAACTCGGTGTCTGCCCCTTCCCTCCGCTTGCTTGGCGTACATGTCCTGTTGGCGCGGGGTCTAATCTCTGGCGTTTATTTGGAACAGACTGCGATGCGGAGCCAGGGCGGGCAGTCTTCGATCCGGGTACGTAGGAGTTGACAGAGTTGACGGAGTTTACGGGCGTAGTCGCTCGGGCTGGAACTGAGCCAGCTCGAGGAGGCTTTCGTTTGTTCTCTGGGTCTGTGGTGTTGACAGTTTCCATAAGAAGTTGCAGTATGCTTTCTCCGTGAACGAGGAACGGACGTTGGGCCTCCTCTTCCCAGGCCGAAATCGAAGCTAGAAGGTCTTGTTCAAGCTGTAGGAACGGGCGTCAAAATGGGCCAGGATTTTAAGTTGTGGGGGAGAAGTTACTCACTCGTGGCTTTTCCTTCGTCACCCTCTTCCGCATCTTCTCCTCTCGTAGGAGCCTCCCAGGGTCGCGACCACGACCGAGCAGTCGTGTTTGGTCAGAAGCTGCCGCATCAAGCTCCTTCTCCTCTTCACATATGTCGAAATACTTCTTGATGCTCGCCAGAAGTGGTGCCTTCAGTCTCCGCTCTTCCTTCAACCGTCGGATCTCATCCTCATGGATCGTCAACAGTTCTTCGGTATGCTCGTCTAGAAGCATACTCAGCATAAAGACAGCACGAGTAAAGAAGAAGGTCACCATCGGCGAGAGGAGCGAAGTCTGCCCTTTCATCGTCACTGATCAGGAGATCATCCCAGAGTCTCTTGATTTCCTCCCTTGCGCTTTGCACAAAGGTTCCCATCCGTTCCCTTTTTAGCTCCATCATCCTCTCCAACTCCTCCTCATACTCCCTGACTGTTTCTTCGTTACTCCCTCGATGTGCCTCCACAAAAGCATCCATATCCGCTTCGTCCACTCCAAGTCGCCTCCACAGTCCCTCCAACTGGTCGTACATCGCCTGGATATGTGACTCTCGCCTGCGCTTGGTGTCCTCAAGAGAAGCTTGAAGATTTTGAGCCCAAGATATAAGCCCATGTGTCGGATCGACGTTCTGAAGCCCAATTGGAACAGAAGAATTTTCAGGCAACCCCTCATCTTCTGCTTCCTCAATCCTCGCAACGAAGTTGGCAAAAATGCGTTGATATTCTGTTTCTGGCACATGAATGAGTTCTTCTTGGATCAAGAAGGGCGTTATTGGCCTATTACGCGATGCAGGGGTAGGCGTTGACACTGCGAAAGGATCGTCGGGTGCAGGAGTTGATGACGATGAGGATGATAACGCAAAAGGTGCCCCAAGAAAGTTGGAGTGGGAAGACATCGGAAGGTCGTCTAGGGTAGGAGGAGATGCCCCTAGTTCAGTGTATAGCCAGTCTATTTGGACCAGAATGGCAGATAGATGTTGAAGTCGCTTAGACTGTTGAAAAAAAAATGCACGTTCAACAAGGGGTAGCAAATCAAGTAGGACCAACGTACGACTTCCGCCTTTCCCCTCACGAGTTCTTTTTCCAATTTCAAGAATCGCTCTGGAGTGACGTCCATGTTTGCGTTGGGATTGTGTGAATTGTCGCCCGCTGCTACAGCAGGTTCTGAAATATCTTGGTGGAAAAAATCGCTCCCAAGGGTACGAGCTAAGGCTTTAATTCGATTTGTGAGGGTTGTCAGCTGTTCAAATTTGGTGTGATAAACCTATATTTCATTCAGTTAAATAATTAGTCTCGTGAAGAAATCAGTTAGCCACTCGCCTGTCGAAGCTTTTCCTGATGTTCTGACACCATCTCAAACCTCCTTGGGAGAACTAAAACTTTCCGCAGCTCCCCAACGCTAGTCCCAGTGGCTTTGACATTTCCGCCTAGTGCTTTCGAATATCGCAGGCATTCGACCTCAACGGCTTCGCACCTCTCGACCCACTTGTCAACCTCATTTCTTCGCAGCTCAATTTGGCTTTCCACGCTTTCCATGAGCTGTTTTTGAAGATCCCTGAGCTCATCTTCAAGAGCGGTTGGTGGAAGGCCCAGTTGTGCATGAAGAGTGGGCAAAAGTTGTGTTTGGGATTGTAAATGGGTGTGTAACGAGTTGAGTAGGGCAGTAAGGGTTATAGAGGTTGTCGGCGTCGCCATCGCTCTCGCAGCGTGGACGGGCTCTTGTTGGTCTCGATGTTGGAAGTTCAGTCACGTTCAAGTCGCGTAAACAAACTGCCACGTGATCGTTCCTAAAGATGGTATCCCTCGATGTTATCTTCAAAGCACTGAGTAACTTGAAATGCCTTTATATCTCCCTAGTCCTTTGAATCACCAACTTACTAGTAGTTCTGATTATTTCTCAACATGAGCCACTCCGCTACTCGGAATATCGGCCCTCCAGCTATATACTCATGTACCATGACAGCCTGCACATGTACTCTAAGTCACCTGTCTGAAAGAACCTATGTACAAGTCTACTTTTCCCCTCCGAGTGTTCTGGCCTCTGACATCAGCAGCTCGACGTCTATTCACAGAACATGCATCTAACCAAAGACGTCTGTCTATTCTTTCAAATCCACAACTTACGCAACACTTGAAGACAGTGTCTTGCCGTGGCAGTTCTAATTTCATCTCCGGACTCCACTTTTAACCTTGTGGCCACATGTAAGTGCTCACCTTTATTCTATATTTTGAATCACGGTTCACTTGCCTATCACAAATAGATGCAGCAACGGTGACATGAGTCCAGAAATTCTCTGGACAACATGCAACCGAAAACCTTTAACGCACATCGGACGTTCTACGGGAAAATATCGTTGGTTTTTAAAAAAAAACTCTCTCATGTCTGCAGCATGTCCATCATCTTCCATCACCCGGGCACGCTGGTTAGGCCACTCTAAACAAATGGTGTCTAAATGTCGGCTTCTACTTAGAAGCCCCATGCTTGTTACACGAATATGCGGACTCACTCCTGCATCGCCGTACGATTCAATCGGCCACAGTCCAAACTAGGATCACGATGCTGTCGAGTGTTATCACACCCAAGGAAGCTCAGCTCTACATCCAAACATTGACCTTTCTAGATACGTAATTTGGTGAGTGGTAAGCCCTACAATGGTTCTGTCCAAATAACACTTGAAAACCCGCTATATCTCTTTCGATATTGATACCTGCAAGCTTGGCCCCAGACTCCGTCTGTTCGGATTCCCCCGAATTAGGAGGGGCCCCCACTTAGTCCACCAATCCTCGACCTTCTCTGTCGCATCGTACATGAACAAATCCATCTCATCACCCCAAATGGCCTTGAACGTCTTTTCGTCCATGTGGTCCCACTCCCCATATGCCATTGCCTTCCTCAGCTTGATATCCCTTGCCTCCTGTTCTTTACCCCGCGGTAGCGTAAGCATCGTCCGTTTTCGCTTCTCCCAATCTTGTGTCGCCAGACACCGCGCCTGCCGTAGCTCTTCGTACGCCGAAAGCAACTGGGGAACCTGACCCTGCTCCTGAATGCCCGAGAAGAGCCTCCCCAAAGTATGCGCGTCTTCTATGGCAAGTGCGGTGTTGTGCTGTCCGCTTGGCTACAGAGCAACCGTTAAGCGACAAGGACAAGTCTAAATGACGAAAAGGGTCCGAACCAGCAATGGATGCGCAGCTTCTCCGACAAGCACCAATCTAGCTCGATCACAAACGAAGCTGTCCAGATGTGGCCGGTTCACGAGGATATGGGGCGTGATGTTTCCTGCCATTTTGAGGAGCTTACGCACTCTTTCAATGTGTGAAACACAAGAAGTCAGTCCCAATAACATGATAACGGTCCGGAATAGTTTGAGTCTGACCTGGGTTCGAACTTCTCAAGATCAAGGCCAAAGTGTTCGAGAGGATATATGTCCTGCCACTCTTCATTGAGCTCGGGAGCGTCTTCCGAAAGCGTGCGACCCAAGGTCATGCTGAAATCGCGACCGGAATTCTGAACGGTAATCCGGTGAGAAGCCCACTCTCGTGTCACAGTAGCAACAGACTCACAACGACGCTTCCGTGAAGCATGTAGCCGTCCCCAAGCCAGATATTCCACTGCAAAGAAGAATGGTAAGACTGCTTTCCTCGAGACCTGATCCGTCGAGACATACGCTGCAGTCTTCTGTGAACTGTCTCAAGTCTTCTTCTTCCTCCATCAAACGCGTTGGAATAGTGAAATTCAGCGTCACCTCATTACTTCTCATCTCCAAAATTTGGCCTCCGACGACGCCGGTGCGCACAAGGCTGTTGAATCCATCGGCACCAATTACCACGTTGGATACTATTCGTTCTCCGTCCTCCAGGGTAACCGAGACGCTTTCAGAGTCCACATGTACTACTTTGGAGTTATAGCGGAATTTGACTCCTTCATGGGCGGCCTCCTCGCATAAGAGTGCGTGCAGATCCCCGTGCTGTTTGTGCGGTAGGTTGTCATTGGAGGGTTGGATAGAATATGATTCGCTACTGATATACGCGTACCCACCTGGATAAACAAAAAATCCGCCATGAGGTCTCTCAGGAACTCCTCGTGAAGCTTCATAACAGCGATCAATTCTCCAGATTCCCCTGTGCGATTTGAAATTTAGAAGCTATGACGAAAGCACTAGGAAACATGCTACCGTTTTGAAATACGAACTCGGTACATCGATGTCCGAGTCTATCTATCGCTGGTCCCAGACCCCATTGATTCAGTAATCTCGTCATGTTTGGGGGACACCTATATCGACTCATTGTCAAACAATCTCTCCGAAGTCCAACCGAAGACACAAACCGTAAACCCCCGCGACTCTTTCCAGAGAAGATCAGCACCGATACAGACGAGATTGCGGCAATGCTATCAAAAGCTCACCCATGCTTGTCCGTTTGTCTTCTCAAGCAGTGTGACCTGATGCCCTGCCTTCTGGAGAGCGCATGCTGATGCGATACCTAGGAACACAGAGGTGAGAAGACATGAAAGGTTTTCGTGGGAATTACCGGCTCACCCGCGATACTTCCGCCCACGATCGTGATATTCAATGATATTGATGCTCGACGAGGATTGCTAAGAATTTGGCCAGGCATTGGCTGCAGTCTGCTGGCAGTGGCCGGTGTGGTTAGAGTATGAAACAGAGGGGAACCAAGCGTTTTCTAGCTGTCTTCGTATATATTGACTTCATCAGAGGGGACCATCAGATCATCGTGATGCCTCTCGTCCTACTCCGAGCTCGGATTTCCTGAGCCACGTGAAGTTAGTATGGTGGGATGGAGCCTGAGATGAGCACAATAAAATATCGACTAGCACCGCTGTACTACCTCTTATGGGGCTAGTTTTGGTGGACTAGAACGGCAGTTTGCCCCGTATTCACGACAGATCATCACAAAATTCTGTCATCAGCTCTCACCAGCGTAAGTTTAGACCGCGTTTCAGTGTCAAACGTTTCGCCTAATAAGTGGATAACATACTTTGTTCCTAGTGTGTTTCATTGCACACGAATAAGTTATTGAGTTTGAATGAAGTTGGTATCAGGCCAAAGCAGGGTCGCGACCTTGTGGAGATATGATCAGCACAATGATGTTCCGGGGAGATAGCGAGAGCCGCCGGTACTTGTTGTGTGGCCCGCGGGCAAGGGCGGAGTGTAATCAGAACGGCGCAGGAAAAATGGAAATGAATGGAAAAACTCATGATACGGCTGTCTTACGTAGGATCTTCCAGGTGTTGCTAAGAGCATTTGGAGTTAGTGGGTTTTGATCTTAAATTCTGGAATAGCTAGTTGTACTCATTATCTAAGTTACTATAATCCCTAGCTTCCCTCGACGGAACAAAACGTCCCTCAGCCACTATCGGATCTGCATACCGAATCTCTCTCACCGAAGCCCACCCTGTTATTGTCGACTGTGTGCTGATCTCTTCGTGGCGCAAAGGTCTGATCAGGCACGGTTTGATTCTGCGATTAAAATAAATAAATTCCACTAAGGCATCATATTATAACTATGGTACACGGAATGACGAGTAATTCCAAGTAATCGCACGACATATGTCGACACCGGATGTATATTTTACTTGAAAATTGGTTGGTGCATGGAAAGAAGGTAAGGACGGTCTACGATTGAAACAATTCCTAGCCTCTTTACAATATCTGAATGCCTTTTCGTCTGACAAGTGCTCTACGAGCGATGGTATGGCAAATGGCGCCAGCAACTGTCACAACCTTGACATCAGATTAGCTTGGATTGGGACGGACGGAAGGAAACGCTACAAACAGCTGCGAATATCATGGGCTGATGCCATTTATATTCAGGCGGCGAAAGAAGCGCTCCAGCAATTGGATTCCCTGTGAGCAAAGCAAAGGCCAGCGTGAACGATAAGATACCCATCCGGAGGCTTATGAAGAGGTCAGTATGATCAAAATAGCAAAGCAAAGCGAACAAACCCAAGGTCGGAGAAGTCTTTGCGAGACACAAAAGAAGCAGCAGCTGGCGTCACTACAGATACGACTGTGGCGGTTCATTATGATCAGAGTGCAGTTTCAAGTACGTAAGATGGATTTACCTCCTCCCGAGAAGAACCCATAAAAGATGCCAAAGACAACTGTACCTCCGACACTTGACGCGCCGGACATGGCAAAGACCAAACTACCAGTTATTATGCCGGATGGTATAATGACTAAAAAGGGTGAGGTGTTGTAAATAGACAGATACTGCGAGACGCACTGTTCATTGGTCCATACATGTCGGCGAGGAAGTTTGGTATTGTCCTACCGAAGATAGAAGCAGCATTCATCACCGTGATCTAACAGACGAAGCCTTAGACCTTTCACATGTACTGCTTAAATTGTGTCTGCCTTACCGAATATTTCACAAAGGTCGGAGACACCTCATGAAGTACAGCGTACAGCTGAATGTAGAAAACTGCACATGGCAATTATTAGGGCCAGAGCACAAGCAACGTTGACTAAGAGACGTACATGGCACAAAGACCCCCCAAAAGATCTGACAGGAGGGCGAGGTTCAGCTGGACCTTGCTTTATTACGTACAATAGCACTCACCAAGAAAGACCCGAAGACGAAAAGGAGATAGGGTCTATCGTTGATCACTTCCTTAAGGACTGATCCTCCGTCAGTGCCACGTCGCTTTGGGAGCAGCCGTGTCCTCATGATCAAGTTAGCTATTATAAGGAGTCCCAAGTCCATGACAGCAACGGCTCTATGTATATGATCAATCAACATCACCTTCTAAAATAAGCCAAAAGCTGCGCGCACCTGACACCTGTGCCAAATCCAGAGGCTCTAGAGAAGATGTTATTGAGAAGTATCGGATAAACGCATCCTCCAACACTTGATCCTTCGGATGGGCGTTAGCTCTACTGCGCAATAGCACTACCAGTAGGAGACCTACCTGAGATCACGCAGCCCATGGCAAGTGACCGGCGCCTTTTGAAGTAGTGAGAAGTCACTTGTAAAGACGGTAAAAACATCAAGCCCATTCCAATCCCCATTCCGACTCCTTGTGCAAGGAAGTTTTGGTAGTAATGATGTGGTTGCACCAACGACAGCATGAATATCCTATCATACGTTAGAAGATTATGCCGCACTATGAAAAAATGAACTTACGAAAAGAGGTAAATCAAGGACCCGGCGAGAATACAATGATGGAAATAGCCCGCGTCGAATAACCTCCCGGCCGGTAGGCCGATGGCAAACACGAAGAAGACCTGGACGGATCCTATCCAGCTAACGGACGATGGTGTATGTTCCTTGAGGGATATCCTCTGCCAGACGACACATTATTTTAGCAGATAGATCGTTGAATTGAAACCGACTGTGTAGTAGTCCTGGTAAACACCGAAAGACTGGACAACCCCAAATGTACAGAAAGTCACCATGGTCCTACGAATTGTTCAGACAATTACAAGACGAATACAAGCGGTGTTGAAGGTGAGACGAACCCTCCGAGCACTGTAAGCCATGCTTGTAGTCCACCTTCAGGAAAAGTTGGCAGTGGTCGCGATGCATCCTCCAGATCTTCCTTGGCTGTTGAAATGGAGTTCGTTGGGGACTGCAGGCCCTGCTCGCTTGAAGCGTAGGTGGGGACAGTAGGCGATATCGTAACATCATCCACACTCTTCTCAGGCATGGTCATGGGAGGAGGATGAAGTGGCCAGTACCTGTATGCATGTCAGAAGTAGTATCAATTTAGAAGCATATAACAATCTCACAAAGAACTTCCTTGAGTCAAGCGGCAGCCGGCAAACAGCTTCTGTCCGATACGGGTACCAGCTCTCAAAGCCTCAATCTATACATATAGCCTGTCCTCCCCCCCTGCCAAATGAAAAATCTGCCACATGCCACCCTTTTTGCAGCGTCATAACTTGCCCGAATCCAGCCCGAAATATAAGAATAGACGAGCGATATCTCACGGCTAGTGTTGGTTGCCTGATCAGGAGTTGTACATTCTGTCAAAGTCATGTAGATCATAGTTGTTAGCTCTTATTCGCGATCGACAATTGGCCCATCTATTCTCCACGTTTTGCTTCTGCGGGACCGTTGTAGGCCATTGGTAACCACTGAAAGCCAAGGACCGCATTGTCGCCTTGGGAAGGTAAAGTGAGGTGAAAATAGGCGGAATAGCGGATGTAAGCGGAGACTTTTTCGTAAATCAGAATGACCCCTTTCGAACGGTGGTGCCAGGACCAGGACCAGGTTCATCGTAAGATCCAGTTAAAATCGATCATTCATGTGATCTGAACATGTCGGCAGTCAGATTCTCATGGGAACAACTTTTTTTTTGGTTATTGACAAAGAATCCTTCATTGTTCGGTTAGGATAAGAAAAACTCCCTGTAACATATCATACCTGGCTCACGGGCGGGGGGCATTTTATTCGGGTGAGGATTTCAGGAAAATCCGTTTTCGGAGTGCCAGGCGGGGGTTGCGCCGTACGGTGCATGTCATGTGTGAGAGCCGCAAGCAGTAGGCGCCATGCCTTGAGAAACTGAGAAAGAGAGCACCTAGAAGGAGAAAGATTCAAGGCGATAGGAGATCATATCTGCACCGTTGACTTGCAATCGTTTGGTCGGAAGTTGCCACTCGTCACCATTTCCCACTCGGCCCGCAAGCGGGCTTTTTTCGAACCTTTGACGGATAACCTACCAAGTTGCCCTCGTATGTAAACACCTGCACTTGAAAGGGGATCGCTATACTGGTATCTTACTCGCTCTCACTCCATCTCAAATATTTGGGAAAAATTAACTCTGTCGCCGGAAGCTCATTCTTGCAAACCTCAAACTTTAGCACGTTGTGCCTCTCCGTACACGTACGCATGAATTTGAAAGGCAGCTCGATGACGGCTGACGTCTTCGACGCGCTCCTTGAACCGTACCCCGAATGGAACGGGTAAATGTGCGCTGGGTCATCTTGGCTGTCGAGTGGTTTGGCAGGGAAGCTTAATCAATCCATGCTTCCCACCTGAAGCGCAAACCTTTCTAGAGCGAAGTCGCCAATCAAACCGCCAATTGCAAGCTTCTTACGGCATGAATCTACCAGCGTGCAATCTCCCGATCAAGTATATGTTGGGGTACTGTGGCAGCCACACCTCAGGATACTTGCCGATCCTTTATCTGGGATCGATCGGCAGTACTCACCTCCTTGTGGCGTTTTCAGGCCAAAAATCACGGTTGACATGATGCGCGTATTTGCATATTTCCCAAGCGCTCTGGGAATCCAAATCCTGCATGATCCATTGGTTCTCATGAAGGTGTACCAAACATCAGGGTCCTTCGGACATCCCGAAATGGGTCTTCCGTTGCAGATAAAAGCTCGGAGAACGGGTCATTCGAAAAGTACAACTCGACCATGACTAGCCAGCTTCACCTCCACCCACTCTTCAGAACCAAAGCTGAACTTCTCTCAGTCGATGAACGTGTCTCTTTATCTTATCAACGAGCACGGCTCCTTCTTCAGACGTACCGTCAGTACTTTATTCTACTGACGTACGACCGTCGCTCACCTTCAATATAGGATTGACGTCATTGGACGTACAACACTGCTCCTCGAAGTTCTGGACCATGATGATGGATCCTATCTGTTCATTAGACATCGCCATGTTCACTATCATCGCTGCCCATGTCGGGCTTGCTATTGGCACTCTGTCTCGGCATTTGAAGAAACGTCCAGACTTCAAACCCCTCGTGGATCGAATGCTACGCTTCGATACGGTCGGTATTTACCTTCTGACAGAACGTGGTCACGGACTTGATGCGCTCAACATTGAGACCACCGCTACGAAGACCGCTGACGGCTACATACTCCACACGCCTCGTGAGGAAGCAGCTAAGTAAGTGTCGGTTGTCATCATCTTCCCCGTGAACATGTCATGAACTTTCGACACAGATTTATGCCTGCTTCTACGCCATCATTTGGCATCCCTAAGGTCGCCTTAGTCATGGCGAAGCTCATAGTCGATGGTCGTGATCATGGATCTCGCTTTTTCGTGACACCCATATGCAATGAACACGAAATGTATGACGGAGTCCGCTCTGTTCGCCTTCCTCCTCGTAGCGGTACCGCACCACTCGATTTTTCCATCACAACCTTTGACCACGTCCATCTTCCACCGACGGCTCTCGTTGCTTCTGATATTCTCGACTACACTACTCCCACGCAATCGCTTGAAGCATGGTGGGACGAGATATGGCGGATCCAGCTGGGGACCATGGCTGTCCCTGCGCCGTGGATATCGGCAATTAAAGCTGTTGCATACATTGGTGGTCGCTACTCGATGCATCGCTGCCTGGTGGGCAAACACTCCAAGCCACTACCTATCCTTACCTTCCGGACGCAGCAATGGCCCGTCGTCCATGCGACAGCTGTGGGAATGGTCATGGCCAATTGGTATCCGATCGTCGTGGAGCAAGCCATGAGTAGAACGACAGATCCTCGTGTTCGTCATGCTATGTCTGTCATCGCGAAGGCTACGATATGCCGTCACTTTCAACGGTGTGTCCCCGAGGTCGCAGAGCGCTGTGGGGCTCAAGGCACCTTTGAACACAACTACATGGCCCGCATTGAGGTTAGTCGGTTTCCCCAAGTGGCTATACTCGTGCTCACAGTTAATAATGTAAGAATGACGGCAAAGGAGTTATCATCGCCGAAGGGGACATTCTCACTTTGTCTATCCGGCTGTTCTCTGAACTGCTCCAAAAGCGTTACGATGTTCCAATGCCCGATCCGGACGAATCACTCCTCGCACTGCACGCGTCTTCGCTTCTAGAGGAAAACATCGCACTCCTTGAGAGCATCGACGGTGATTATCGGGGCGACTCGTTTAACGCCTTGATCCTGCCGCAATCACAAGTTGTTGTCGAAGCGATTGGTCACGCCCTTGCATACTCCGCGGCACTCCGTGCTAATTTACCGAAACCCATACTCGACGTTTATGAATGTGCGGTGATACGTCAAGACCCCGCTTGGTACTCAGAACAGGGCGGTCTCTCTAGGATGGTACAACGTCTACGCGAGGATGCCGCAGTGTCGGCGATGTTGCCACACCTCTCCTCATACCTCGAACAGCTCGACATCGCGAAATACGTTCAGGCACCGATAGTAACGGACGCTGGCTGGAAGGACTACTTAGCCGATCTGCCTATTCACACCGGCAGAGCTGTCCCTGAAGTAGAATTTATTCAGGCCATGTTGTAGACGATCACGAAAAAGGTGAATTACTTCTTATTGTGAAGAATGCTTTTTTTCTGACTACTACTCAGACGTATATCTTACGACGACGATACCCTTGGATGTCTTTAAGTAAATAATTTATCTTTATATGTTCAAAATAACGGAATATATCAATTCGAATGTTACATGTGGAGTCATAACGACAGTGAACATTCTATTGATGATGCATTGAATCTTAGAAGACACACATCAGAGGATACTTCTCTGTTCTTCCGGGATCTGAGGCCTGACAGCCTGAATCCACACCGCGTACTAATTACATACAGATGTGCTGGTTATCAAGTTTAACCAACACTGGCCGAGTGGGTGATCGGACCCTCCTCTTCAACAGGGCCGCCTGAGCAATACATATCGCGATCTTACGTACAGAGCTTACGACAGACACCACCTAATTACTATCTAGACAAGCCGTTCATCGCAAGCCTATCGTGGCATGCGTCAATCAACACGCGGCGCTGTGGCAAATATCGGAAGAATTTGACTGTTCCAGAGTCTACTGCTCATGGGCTACATATGGGGCTAAAATGACATGGTCATCTGCTGTCGGGGACAGTGTAGCCGTGCAACATGCAGCATGAAAGTTCACAAATGAGTGGTAGCGAGAAGCGTAGATGATTCGCGACGTCCGAATCGGCGGGGTGAGTAACTCTGAGTCACCTTGGACAAGCCTCCATTTTCGATGTTGTTGCCACTACACGGGTATCTATTGGAAAACATTTGAAAGTCAGAAGGCGGCCACTAAACTGAAATCGCCCTCAATCGGTGTAGGCCATGTCTTTGAGCGTTATTGATCGCGTAGGAGCGACACGAAGTAAGTCAGGCGATGTCGTACAAAGCCCTCTGTTCGGCAAACGAACGTTGTCAATACGAATCAGAAGAACCATGATTCTATAGCTGAAGCATAGTAACGAGCTACTCATGTGTACTGTATGATATTTAGTCCATCACGCAATCACGGCCTCTTGCCAGCCTTCCTCAATTCGGAAAAAGACAGCTTGATGAGAACTTCGGAAAAATAAAAACGAATATTTCATGTGCGTCGGTTCTTCTTTCCAGCCTCAGTAAGTGATGCAAAGAATTCCCGGACATCTGTCTCGCTAACGACTTTACCCTCCTGAGCGAAAGGTCGGAGGTATTTGACTAGGTTATCCCTGTAACAATATTGAGATGAGTGAGCATAGATCGAGATTACAAAACGGTGGGCCTAACCGCATTCCGTTGAACGCATGAATACCGTCGATCGCCTTATCACGCGGAAGCCGTCCAAGAGCACGCATACCGAGTTCTTCCAAAGAAAGGCCTAAACGACAATCACTCGTGAGTAAACCAGAACGAGACCAGTGCGGAACGATCGGAGTCCGATCGCCGTGGTATACTCTAAAACTATCATTTGTGTTTACCCACCTGAATCGGGGTCCTCAGGAGGCTCGTAAGTCTCCTCTTCTTTAAGAAGACACGGGCTTGCTTCAAGGGAAGGCAGGCACTGAGTAGTGTACAGGTGTGAGATTCATGCATGAAAAAGAAGGCGAAAGAAGCGGAGTAACCCACAGAAGCACATCGACACCACCCGTCCCGGAAGTTTTCTGACAAGAAAAGGTCGCCTGCTCCCAGTGAGGCCGAAGCAGGGGCATCAAGTTGCTCATAGATTTTTTGTGCAATGGGATTTGAATCCGGAGCAAGGCATAGGGTGGCAGACGAAGGCACAGGGCTCACTCGCAGCCGCTTTGCTTCTCGAGCTCCAAGGTTCGAGGGTGAGAGGGGACGCTTTGTTCCGAGAGCCAAATCAACGGCGTCGTATACGATATCAAGGGGGTCTACTGCTGTGTGGGGCTCCTCCTCAATGAGACGCCTCCAAGATTCGGTAGGAGCATCTCTGACGACCATGGTGATACCTGGCGTGCCTGCCCATCTCACGAGCGTCTTATTCCTGGATGCACACGGCCCGCAAATGAAAGATTCGTATTCAGTGCCAGGAATAAGGCCCGGTGGGAGGTCTGAAGATCCCTCAGACCGGGCATCATCATCATGCCTCTCTTCAGAGGTTCCCGTGTGTTCCGGGAGAGGTTCTGGAGAGGGCCTTTTCGAATGTGGTTTTTCGCGAAGATTGCAACAAGATTCATGGAACCAATCCTATAATGTCAATTTGATCAGTGAGAGTCTTCTTAAAAGGGCCGTTGACAGACTTCACACATCAGGCATTGGATCATTGTCTCCTGTTCCGTACTGGCGTCGTACGGCCTACCGCACCGACAGAACTGAGCTTTAAAATTGGGCCCATACAAGTTTGACACGTTCTCGTCTTCGAGGTTTTTATGCAGGGTGCAGGAGTGGGCGATAGAGGTTGTCGGGCAGTCACAGCGAAAGTTTCTCTTCGGGAATCTAGCGGTCAGTTGGAAAAGCGCAATAATGCAATAGGCACCGCACGCACAACTCGATCTGCTCATGGTCGGTGTGACAGGCAATTGAGCAGGCCGAACAAAGTCCTCGTTCCTCTGGGCAAGTGAAGCAAAGATAGACAGCTTGTCTGAATTAATTGAACTGCTTAAGGGATACCGATCTAGGACTAGGCAGACACGCACCTGATGGGTCCCAACGTATAAGTACATTTGGAGAATTCATGCGGGAGAGCTAGTGCTGCCTCCTGGAGGAGTTCATCCTGAGATGCAACATAATCGGCAAGTGTTTCTGCCATGATCTTACAGGCACCGAAAGACGCGTTGAACAAGGTAGACGCGACTTGTGCTAAGCTGCGTTCGTTGATTATAATTAGCGTTTCCTATCAAGAGAATCTGACCCTATCTAAAGATTTACCGTTTGACAACTCAATTCTTCTAATCCAAAGGTCAGTATATTCAAGTTCTGGCCTAGTCGAAGGTGTTGGTTGAGTGGAAAGCTTGTGTGTCACCCTGTTTGCAATTGTCGATTCATGACCATCGGCCCGGCCACCGCAGTCATTTACCTTCACCTCCACCAATCCCACATCCTTGTACTGCAACCTATTAACGTTCTCGACCCCTTTCCGTGAACATTATCTGCTCAGAGTGCTCAAAAGATTTTTTGATTCCTAGGAAACCTGCTTCCGGGGGTCACAGACAAATCGACACCGGAAAACGAGCGGAAATCTGTCAACTTTCTATATAAACACTCGAGATCTCAGTCACAATTGCGTTCAGATTCTCTACAGAAGTCTAAAATGCCAGGATCAATCGACCCATCGTCCTCAAAGACCCCTACCAATGGTCCTGATCCAATCTTACTCACTCTATTCGCGAACCGCTTCATGAGCGTCGCCGAGGCCATGGGTCGTTCGCTTCAGCAAACTTCCATCAGTACCAACATCAAGGAGCGCCTCGACTTCTCCTGTGCACTGTTTGCCCCTGATGGAGATCTGGTGGCGAACGCGCCGTTTATCCCTATTCACTTGGGATCTATGAGCTTGTGAGTTTATTTCTTTTTTGCAAGGCCACGACTTGATCTGGCCGACAGTGCTGTCAAATACCAAATGAATCTTCATGGGGAGACGCTCAAGGAGGGTGATGTGTTGATGACGAATTCACCGCACGCAGGAGGCTCGTGAGTACTCCAGAGAGCTTCTGTATTAGAAGCATTATTAATTATACCCAACTGTAGACATCTTCCCGATATTACAATAATCACGCCCGTATTCGATTCCAATAGCAAAGAAATCATATTCTTCACTGCATCACGGGGACACCATGCTGATATTGGTGGTATCCTGCCAGGGTCTATGCCACCTACTTCCGTCAACATCTTTGAGGAAGGTGCAGAGATCGAGAGTTTCAAAATCGTTGATGGGGGCATGTTCGATCACGATGGTCTGGTGGAATACATGGTAGAAAAGCCTAGCCGATATCCAGGAAGCTCTGGGTGCAGAAACATCCGCGACGTGGAGAGCGATCTGAAGGCGGTATGTCCGCTAAAGTTAACATTTCCATAAGGGCTAATAACCCCTCTTTTAGCAAATCGCAGCGAACCACAAGGGTATCCAGCTTATTCACGCCAGTGCGTCAATCCGAAGACCTCGCAAGTCCAGTTGTGGTATAATAACTTGTCGTTTTAGTCGTCGAGGATTACGGACTCGCTACTGTACAGGAGTACATGTACCACATACGCTCCAACGCCGAAATGTCGGTAAGAAATCTCCTTCGGGATGTGGCCAAACGTGCAGGTTCAAATGTGCTTGGCGCAATCGACTACCTCGATGATGGATCTCCTGTATGTATATTTTCAGTCTTGCAACGAGGCTGCATTATTGACACTCCATTAGATCAGACTTCGAGTAGAAATCAACGAGATAGATGGCAGTGCCGTGCTAGACTTCGATGGGACTGGGTACGAAGTTCGCGGAAACCTCAACTCCCCGATTTCTGTCGTTCACTCTGCCGTAATATATTGCATGCGAGCAATGCTCGACCTCGACATCCCTCTCAATGCTGGGTGCCTTGTACCATTGGAAAGTGCGTTCAATTAATTATGTCACGACGGACATAGCTAAAAGATCACAGTTAAAATTCCCCAAAAGTCTCTTCTTTCACCGTCCCGCACCGCCGCTGTGTGTGGCGGTAATGTCCTGACCTCTCAACGCATCGTGGATGTAGTCCTTAAAGCCTTCCACGCTGCCGCTGCTAGTCAGGGATGCACAAAGTGCGTACCTTTTCCTTAGATCTTCCTCGCTAACCCGCCATCACAGCAACCTAACATTCGGCACGGGTGGCAAAGACAAAGACGGAAAGGCCGTCGCTGGGTGGGGCTACTACGAGGCACGTGCTGTGCTAATACATTCTACTCCGCCTACGTAGTACATCGTCTGACAGCCCCCATAGACTATTGCCGGCGGTTCAGGCGCGGGCCCTGGCTGGCACGGGACGGACGGTGTACACACGCACATTACGAACACCCGCATCGGGGACGTCGAGATCCTGGAGCGGCGCTACCCCGTGATGCTCCACCAATTCGGTCTGCGCCACGGTTCCGCCGGACTGGGAAAATGGCACGGCGGGGAGGGCGTGACTCGAGAGCTCGAATTCCTGGAGCCCATGCAAGTATCTATTCTCTCCGAGGTACGTCCTATTTCCACTTTTCCACTTTTCTTCTTTCCTCTTTCCCCATTTCCTACTCCCCTCCCACGGTTTCAACGGTTGGAGTGGGATGGATCATCTTTTGTTTTGAGTTTCACGATGTCCGATTGATGGATGGCCTGACCTTGTTTACGACACGCAGAGGCGCACACGCCAGCCGTACGGCATGGAAGGTGGAGGGCCAGGTGCCATGGGGCGGAACACGTGGGTGAAGCGTTTGCGCACTGAAGACGGGGACCTTGCCCCCAACGCGCGGTCCAGCACCACACCCACGCGCGAGATCAACATCGGTGGGAAGGCGACGGTATGGATGGGGAAGAGCGACCGCTTGGTCATCGAGACACCCGGTGGGGGTGCGTGGGGTATAGACGAGGATGCTGTCCATGGGAAGAAGGATCTGGGTGCCCATGTTAGCGCATGGGAACCTAGAGGCTCAATTGCGGAGCGCGCGGCTGCCCAGGCGGGATTTTGATTTTATGTGCTGTTCTATTACCGCCAGGGACTTGTGACATAGGTATTGTATAGAAACGGAGGAATCCTTTGTTGCCGACGGGACTTTTCTGATAATGCGGTGATGAAATGTCGGAATGGGAATAACAGCGAGTTATACCGTGGTCCGTTTGTGACCTACTAGGTGATCATCGAAGACCTTCTTGATATGTATACAGTTAGCTGTCGACAAAGATATACACGAAGCCACTGCCCAGACATGTTCGTGTGTCTTCCGAGCTTTAATGGGCGCCCTCTTCTCATGTCATAAAGAAATGAAGGTTCAATACAGTTGAACTCAAGTTAGCTCGTGCCTGATCATTGGCTATTAGTAGTATCAAGCAACGCCTTTACATATAGTTACTAAATTGCCGACTGCGCCGAGTCTAGAAGCTCATCCACTAGAGCAGCAGTATTCTACACCTATGATAGCTTCTTCCTAGATTTTCCACCTCAAACTCCGATGATATTGAGAGAAACTTGAGTTGGGACTTTATAATCACAAGCTCCGGATTCAAAGGGCTTTGACTTGAGGGACTTTTAGAGCCAGTTACTTATTACAGTCATTGTGAAGATCTGTTCAGTCGACTGATCCTAAATATCGCCTGCACTTCAGAGAGCTGGCACATCGCGAGGGCTATCAAGATTTAAGATTCCAAAACTCCACAGCAGTAATTGGCTTGGTAATTAAAGAACATCCCAGCACCATCGAGAAGTCTCCTGGCACGCGATAATGATGATTGGGTGATGATCGATGACCGATGACAGTGCTCTACGGCATTCAACAAGTCCCCAACTTCCTTCTGACAACGTTGCAATTCGACTCCACAAGCTGTAATAAGTACATTGTATAAATTTTGCATAGATCGGTGTGCATCCGTCCGAGCCCATTCCGAGTTATGCCATTCATGGGTCGTACCTGAGGAACCTATATAAAGGTATGATGTCCAAAGGGACGATGTACGAGACGCCACGCAGGGAAATTCAAATTTGAAACGGAAGGGAAAGCGAGTTGGTGCCCTGAGCGCCACGCTTCGGGACCATCGGCTATCAACAAATTTGGGGTCGTGTCATATTGATGACGATATCGCCCCAACTTTATGCAGCGCCATCGTTCAAGTCAAGTTGAGCATGGCCGACCCACTGCGAACACCAACACCACGGACACCGACCTCTACGCCCTCAACGATACAGCACCCCTTCGCCAACTCCAAATCTCAGCTCGAAATTATCCCGTCCGGAATCGACGTCGAAGAGGAGTCGCGGTTGTATGATGCGCTCACCAATGTTTGTCTCTTCCGTAATCCAAGATTTTATTTGGATTCTCATCATATTTTCTATGATGCTTAATAGGATCCAGACACTGACGCGCAGTCCATACATTCCATAGCGAGCTTCCAAGCCGGCCCACCGTCAGTGTTCTCGAAGGACATATGGCTCGGCGACAACTCGGGCTCGAGGGATACCTTGGCTTTTGCGCAGGATGTACGGATTGCGGGTTGGACGAGTGTAGGGGATAAGCCCGAGGGCAGCTATATCGGTGCGTTCTTTCACTTGATGCGCTCTGAATTTCAATCAATTTTCGTTTGGACTGCTAGTTTATGATTGTGTGATACGGACCAAGGAGGTCCGTAACGTATCTTGACCATTTTTGTATCACCAATTTAATACCTGACACCGTAGGGAACAACTATACATGCCCACAAGCGATACAGCGACTTTGATGAGCTAGAATTCGCGCTACAGAGTACACTTCCCGTAATACATGCACCTCTCCACACAAGATCAGACCCTGACCCTCCCATAGCGACATCAACGGCACTTCGTGCCTGCTCTTCCCCCCAAATCCCCTCTCGCAAAATTCAGACCGGCGTTCTTGGATAGGCGGCGGCGACTCCTTCAATCGTGGCTCGCAGCAGTATTACTCCATCCCGATGTTGGTGGGTCGAAGGCTGTGAGGATATGGGTTATGAGCTAGGATATGGCTCTTTTTCTATTCGGCTCTTGCTTGTGCACTATCGGTGTATTATGGTCTATAATTTCTTCGGATGGACTTATATGTACTCTACGACTTTTATACTTTTGTAATACGAACTTCCATTGATGACTTGTTCTCTGCTGTGCAGTGTCTACGCCACGCCTCGAGTCGATGGTCAGAACCTCAAGGTTGTGTAAATTGATATGTTGAGGTCGGACCGATCAAAATCCACTGCACAACCACCATGACCTCGACGACCTCGATGCCTTTACCCTCAGAGCTCGCGATTCCCCTGCACGTCGCGTATATAAAGGCCCTCGGTGAAGTGAGTTGACCTCCCTTAAGTTTTCTCAATGAGCTGAATAACTGAGCTGTATTGGACCAGAACAAGGATGATCTCACCTACCACCTTACTGCACATTTACGGCTGAACGCGATATACTGGGGCCTTACAGCGCTGGTAATTATGGGGCATGGCGACGCGCTCGACCGGGATGAGACGATCGACTTTGTGATGAGCTGTTGGGACGATGAGGCAGGTTTGCGCATTTGATCTTTCTTTCCCATTCCTGTCATTTTCACAATCTACTAGCGAAGTTGTCAATAAGCTAATACATCGATTTTATAGGTGCATTCGGCGCGCATCCAGACCATGATGCACACCTGCATTCGACGCTCAGCGCCATTCAGATACTGGTCATGCACGACGCGTTAGACCGTATCGACATTCCCCGCGTCACCAAATGTGCGTCTCCCTATCGCCATCACCACCAAACAAAAACTGAATCAGCTTCTACATAGTCATATTATCGCTGCACCAGCCTTCTGGCGTTTTCGCAGGCGATTCCTTCGGCGAGATAGACACGCGCTTCCTTTACTGTGCTGTGCAAGCCCTCTCTCTTCTCGGACAGTTGCACCTTCTCGACGGCGAGCCTAAAGAGCGAACAGTCAACTACATAGTTAGGTGCAGGAACTTTGATGGGGGATTCGGGAACGTAGTGGGGGCAGAAAGCCATGCCGCGCAAGGTACGCACATGTCTCTCATCTTCATCTTAATTGCTGACCAGAGTTCTCTTGTGTCTAGTCTTCGTGTGTGTAGCAGCCCTCGCTATTATAGATAGGCTCGACGTGGTGGACGTAGAGACGCTTGGCTGGTGGTTATGTGAGCGCCAACTTCCGAATGGGGGGCTTAATGGGCGTCCGGAGAAACTTGAGGATGTTCGTCGACTTCCCGTTTCTTACCTTACCCGATTGGCAAACTTATACTGATCTCGATCGATAGGTGTGCTACAGCTTCTGGGTCCTCTCCGCCATGGCTATCCTCGACAAGATACCCTGGATCGACGCCGAGAAACTGACTGCGTTCATCCTCTCTGCCCAGGTGGTTCCCATTCTTTCCTCTCGATCTACACTTGACTCACCCATGCATAGGACCTCGAAGCGGGTGGCATCGCCGATCGACCAGGCGACCAGGCAGACGTCTTCCACACGCAATTCGGTGTCGCAGGGCTCTCGCTCCTAGGATATCCCGGGCTGGCCGACCTCGACCCCGTGTATTGCATGCCTGCCGGTGTTATTGAGAAGAGGGGACTGAGGAAACAGTGGAGGGCGCTGGAGAGGATGGTATAGGATATTGGGAAGGGGCATCTACGAGGTTCTTCTTTGATAAGGAATAGAAACTTGAACAGACGCGTGGCCATCTTTTCAAAAAAGCAAGATCGATGAAAGGGAAATCGACTCGCCAGCAAAATGATTTGATGCTGAACATGAAAAAAGCTGATGAGAGTGGGATTCGAACCCACGCCACGAATGACCAGATTAGGTGGACAGGAACTGTCCTGGTCTCCTTAGTCTGGCGCCTTAGACCGCTCGGCCATCTCACCGTTGTTTCAAGAGGGAAAATGATTAACCACAATGTATACCTTACATTCGGGACGCGACTCCTTTTCTTGTCTTGTATGCAAGCGAGTCGTGGTGACGTGGTCACTGCCCCAGGCAGAAATACTCTCCCTGTTAACGTGTGTGTGTCATTTGACCGGATACGGAGAACATATGGCTGCCAGACCAGCACACTGGCATGCGTCAGTTATCTCTCATACACGACAAAAGTACGACTTGCAAACAGGAGCCAAAATGCCTCCGTGGCAGATATAAATCTCCGAATCCCTCCCTCCTCGTCCTGACCCTGTCCATGCTGTAGACTTCGACGTAAGTCCATATGCTGACAGTGCCTGCTAATCTCCGAGCTCCAATTTGCTATCCTGACAACGGAGTCTATTTTTCTGCAAACCTTTCTCCATCCCTCCACCTCCCAACCGCACGCAGGGCCACACTATGACACGACATCATGTCGGTTTTAAAAAAAGTTCACGTCAAGTTGCATCGGACTTCTCTTGACAGTGATCATCACGTACGATATGCAACATTCAGAGTTGTCCACAGCGTGATGGTATATCAGAAGAGTACAAAGAACGAACAACGTGAGATCAGAGGCGAGACATCATCAACGAAGTTCGAACGGCACCTACATATCGTGCGCATAGGGTATTCTCGCACCCATATAGGCATTTCCTGACGATATTCAAGGTGCTTTATAGCCTCTCATAACCGAAGCGGGTACGTTTTACGAAGAAGGCGCCCAAGACACTGGGCTATCACATGAGAAAACACCACATTAGTGATAATTATAATTGTCACTAGTGAATTGCGACTTCTTCATTCCTGGAGGGCGCACACATAAAATCAATGAAGTCTGAATTCACGCTGATTCACGATACCCAACCCGCTGACAAGCAACCCAGGACTCCTTCCCGCTGTCTGCCGTCCACCCGATGGGGCCGAGATCGCACTCTGCGCACGCGAGAAGCTTAAGAGGGCGGCCGTTTTCTATGATGAATTAGATATTGATATCAGTATCACGAAACATCAGGGTCCGCAGGAGAGAGTGACGAATTGATGTAAAAATGAAGAGGGGACGGAGTGGAGAGAAAAATGCAAGCTCACCAGCCACCAAGCCCTCCACCGCTCTAGAAAACCCGATATTCTCAAACTCCATCGGGGTGGGCGCGACGAGCCACCAGTCTGTTGTCTCCGGGGGCGTTGGTAACTTTGGGAGGTGCGAGGAGGGCGCCGTTGACAAGTGCGGTGGATCCATCTTCCGATTAATTGGCACCCAGTTTCAAAACAAAATATACAAAGAGAGTGAACATACATCAAAGCTAGCGCGCGACTGCCACTCTGCCTTCCCCGCCCTCAACACAAAGCTCCCGCATCCAGGTCGGGGGCACAACAAATCCACTCGATTAACCCATACCCCCTTCTTCCCGGGATGCTCCACCTTCAGTTCCTCCACGCCACCCTCATACTGCCCTAACAACTTCGCGGTCGGCCTTGGGCGGCGCGACGTGCGTGCCAAGGCCTCGTACAGCTCCGCAGGCGGTGCACGTGCCGCTTCTGGATTATCGCTATCAGGCAGTGCGAGAGCTTCTTCGGCGGAATTGACAAGCTTGGACTGGGGAGGAGAATTGAGGACAATGTGCATCTCGTACCACGGAAGGGCGCCGTGCGTGACCGAGGAGAGACCCATCCATTCGAAGCCTGCCTTTTCGTAGAAGTGCCGCAGGGGCTCGTGGGTTATCAGTAGGACACGCTCATACTTTCCCTCTTTCTCCTTGTATGAGGAGAGACGTTTAATATATTCATTTAAGAGCCCGAGACCAACACCGCGCCGGCGTTGAACAGAGTCTACACAGACAGAATGGATGCATACTGATGAGGCACCTGGGACGTGGGTACTCATTGAGGCGTGCGTGAGACTCGAGTCTGGAGACAGTGTAGAGCATATGTATCCAATAAGCTTACGCTGCGGGAGATAGGCGCCCAGAAAGAGTGTGGGGGCGTTGGACTGGCGGTATCTGTGCAATCGAAATGGATTGAATACGATGAATATTATCGTATGTCAGTTTGATTATACAAACAAAAAAAACTAAGACACTTACCTGAATGCCTCCAGGCTTGCTGCCTCATCAGCAGGGTATCCTTCACGTTCTTTCCTTAGTTCGATCCTAGGCGACAAAACCAAGAGAAAGCCCTCACCTTGTTCCTCGATTTTGATAGCCTGTTCCATGTCGTCTGCCGATACCCAATCGTACACAATGTTCTGTGGCTCAGCCATCGATAGTCCGCGCGTCTAATGTGAGTGTGGGGGAGGTTGTCAAATTACAGCCCTTTTCTGCACGTGCCCAGCAATCAATTGATCAATATTCAATCATTCTTTTCGCCTCAGTCAGCGCTAATGCAACGTTTTCCGTCACAAAGATGGGTAGACAACTTCTACTCGATGGACGGATAGGCAGGTGCGTAAATTTAATTCCCAAGTCATGATCAGTCTGGTTGACTAGTGGCGATACTTGAAGCAGGCTGCATATTCAGTAGTTCAATCCAATACTAGGCAAGTAAATCATACAAGTAACAAGTTCTCGAAGAAAGATAAAAAAAGGAATATGTTCCTTTCATATCACGTTTGTACAATACAATCAAGTTGATGATCACTACACTAAAGTCTCAGTCTATGTAAATTACTGGCTCTAGCCTCGAGGTCGAGTCCGTCGTATCCAGGCAGTCCATTCCGAGTCTATGCAGTTCCAAATCTAGGTTCGTATTTATGTTATATCAACTCAAAGTCCAACCTGAGAGAAGAAATAAAACATAGATCGAGAGGCCAAGAAGATTGTGATATTCCATTCTGTTTCGTTCCCTGATCATGAAGCAAGTCGAGTCACATTTGCCACCACCACCACTGCTCAGTGATTTCCAAGAACGACGGCGCAGTTCA
>JAFLHD010000049.1:0-37878 GCA_018856295.1 Blastosporella zonata | reverse complement strand
CCCCCTGCGTCCCATACGACGACTCTCTACCATGGCCCTTCCTACCTTTGCAGACATGAAGGAGCAAACTGCTCCAGTGTGGAAGAAGTTTGAGAAGGACGTTCTATGGGCAGGCATCTTTGGCTCTGTGAGCCGCGCGCGTGTACGAGCTGACTCTGATGTGGACTTTCTAGTTGTCCTCAAAAAACATTTGCGGACTGAAGAACCGCTTGATTTACGTGAAGGTGCATACTTCGTCCAGTCAGTTACTCATCTACAACTTCTGGGTAGATCTGGCCACTGCTTGTGGGCGTGAAATAGACTTGATTATCATTTGGCAAGGGTCAAAATGGGCATGGGGCAACATACGCATCGCGGCGTTACTCACAGCTCGAACCGTATATGGGAAAACCGGAGACATCGCGCATTATCGTCGTGAAGCCTTGGGATTCCTGGACTCTGGACTGGAGAGGTTCAAGATAATTGCCGAATCAGTTTCGAAGATCAATGCTATCATGGCTGAAGTGAAGACATGTGAGGTAAGACTCCGTATCAGCCTCTCTAATCGCTGATTTTAACGTCGTTCAGGCATTCATCCATCGGTCTCAACGGGATGTGCGCCAGGCGTTCTTCACAGAATTAGAGGTGATTCTTCGCCAATTAGATCTCCCATCCGGCCACCCCACTATCACGATGCTTTTACCCGATGTTGGTATGAGTGCTGATAAACTCTGTACTCTTATCGAACATGACCAACCCGACGTCAATGATGAAACAGCACCCTTCTGGAATGCGCTGTGGGTTGGCTTTCAGCCTGGACAGCAATACATACAAGCCTTTGATAGATTTTGTTCGTATGGGCCCCCTGAAATCAGGCACATTCTGGCTACGAAGACACTTGTCGAAGCGCTTGATTCTGGGGCGGTGGTAACGGAAGATATGTACATAGGCGTCAGATAAATATTGTGGTTCTCAAATTCCAACGTAAACAGATAACTTTACTCGCCTGTATTGTTTATAGTTGCACCCGCTGGATGAAGAGACATAATGACGCAGGAGATATCAAAGAAGGAAGAAAAAGAAATGACTCCTTGACATGACAGAATTATCAGTACTCAGCTGATTTTGTGCAAGTCTAATACATCCAGCATGGAGGTGATATGTTCAATTTGGCTAAAATGTGGTAGTGGCAAGGGATCTGGAGGGATAAATGGATTTGAAGAACTCTAGTATCAGGCCTCATTGTTGTCGGTTGGAGGTGGCCATTAACATCTAAGTAAAAAAACGGTGGTATGGTTAGTCGTCTGATGATATAGGATATTGATCTCCTCAAAACAATTCTTAAAAGTGATTGGTTGGGTTTGAGGTTCAAACCAGGTTCGGACAGGTGCAGATGAATTTCTCAGCTGGCAAACCAGAACTGAACCAGAACTATTGGTCTGGTTTGAGAGGTTCAGGTTCAAACCAAAGTTCTGGACCAAACTTTGGCAACACTATATGCGGAGTTGGCCAGGGATGCCAAAACTGCCTGCAGACTCCAGAGAATAATGACCGGCATGAATGCTGAGGATGAGGCGTGACATCGTGCTTCCTGGATCCCCTACGCCCGCCCTCGCGGCCTCTCATTACTGATATGATATCCCATCACTGATGAGTCGCCATATGCTTTCTATGGTCCTTAGGGCTTACCAAGGAGGGTAGCTTGAAATGGTGGCATAGGCGCGATGCGCCTGAGGCACGATACTACTGACATAAAGTCATTCAAAGCCCCTCCACCTTCAACATGTAGTACTATTGTGCCACTTGCCCGTTGTCGCTCATCATCTATCATAAATTAAAAATGGGAGTACTATAAGGATCTTCTAATACACGTATTTGTTCGATGTATGTGTTATGATTGTTATACACGAGCAGTAAAAAGGACGAAAGTCCAAGTAAGCATATAGCTCCAGCGAGGCTTGCCATCGCGATCCCTATCCCTTCATTTCTCCCCTTTCTCCCATTGCCTTCAGTTTCCATATTCCAGTTAACAGGGTAGGTTCCAGCACTAGAGATCCTAAAATTGAATGTTTGTCAAGAACGAGTCGAAGTGCCCTTCAGTAACTCCAGGATTCCGTCCGAAGCTCGTAGCAGGCGTAGTAAAGAAGATCGGGGCATGTGGTTGAGGGACAGTTGACGCGTGCGCGACTTGAAGTTTAGGTGGACGAGTCGGAGCTGCATGTGCACTGGAAAGACGTGTACTCCATTCCATCAGACAGGGCTCCGTCAGAGCGATGAGCGTCGATGGTGAAGCTGGCCGAATTGGTCGGAATACAGCCTGTGATAGTCTAATTGAGCTGAAGGTCGAGTCGTAGTTTATGGGCACATCATGGCTGGTCTCCTGATCGGGATCAAGCTCATAAGCCAAAATCAGTATCCACACATGTCTTCCGACATTGCACGATAGCCAAACGCTGAGCTGACCTTGACTTGATCCAAATTGAGCTCTACTCTCTCCAGCTCCTCCGCCAAGGTCGACGAATGTATGAAGTTTTCTATCGAGAGAAATTGAGCGAGTCTTGGTCGACAACTCCCAAAGAATTTACCTTTTGGAGCTGAAATCATTCTCTTCAGAACATCCCTGCTCCGAGCAGAATAAGGCAGTGGGACAGGCGTAGCAATCGTGATCGGGGAACCAGAAGACGGAGCGTTCTCCTCACTGTCAACAAAAGAGTCGTTGATGAAGCTTGAGCAGAATTGTGCGAGAAGTTTCAAATTTTCTGTATCGAGGCTGGCGGCGTCGTCTTGAAGAGCAGTGTTATCAAGTGAAAGCACCTGAGGTGCTATACAAAAATCCAATAGATCCTCGCTCCACGTTTCCATAGTCCACAGGAATTCTTCAACTCGGGATTGTGGTAGTCAGGATAGTAAACAAGGATCTGACAGCTCGACACCCGTGACCCCCCATCAAGGCGCCGCCACACGTCATTTTCCAAGTCAAAAATACAAACTCATTCCAAAAAGCGTTGTATGCAACGGTCGTAGTATAAATCCATACACTGGTATATGGTATATCTCCAGTAGAGCCAGTTTATACAAAGTTTGAAAGCCCTACTTGGTATGTCATCATCAACCTGGGCCAAGGTAAATGCACGTTAAACCGTCACCTAAGTCGAGAGTGCAGCCGGGGGTCAATGGCACATTAGGATCCGGTCGAGGTAGACATATTACATTTCCTAAGTCGTCAGTCGGGCATAGGTAATTTCCGCCCCAGCCGTAGAAAGGAATGCGGTCACCAGTTGCCAATAGGTATTTCTGAGTCCTGAGGGCTTCAAATTCCCACATAGTCCTTCTCTCAAAGTCGGGGTAGCTAGGTGTAAAGAGGAAATTAAGCATCCTGATGTTCGGCTGGCGGGCACGATTTACTTAATACCAGTTCCTAGTGAATGAGTGGTTACATCGTAATCTGCAATCAAACCCTCGTGACCCATCACAACGCTAGGGGATTCTGTCCTGGTCCGATAGTTCGGCGGCTGCTCTTGAAGATGCCTCGCGTAAACCTGTTCCCGAAACGCCTTGCTGAGCGGAACTTCCGATTTCAACTGGAGGGGTTTCGCCGTTGTCACGCGGAGGTCTCGAAGGTCGATAATGTCACGAGGATGGAGCATAGTGCCGATAGTGCCACTGTTCATGCCTTTGCTCATGAAGCGGGCCATCTTGTCAGCGGTATCAGCAATTTAAGTGTGGTTGACACCCAAATCAGTCCATGACAACGCCTTAGGTTCGAGTCGATTGGCATTATAGTTGTAGACATCTGTCAAGAAGCTAAGTTTGACCAAGAAACACAACTTGATGTCGCTCTTGGCCCCGTTGTGTTGAATAATGCAGTCAACCATAATGGACGGGTCTGGATCGCAGATTGTAGGGTCGGCACTGTCAAGAGGGCGAGCATCGAGATACACGCAAGACGTTTCAGGAAGGCGTAGAAGCGCTATCTTGAAGATTCGGTTCGTTCTCACGACCCACAATTCTAGGCAAAAGTGACGAGTGTTGGTGGTCAAAAAAGTACGGGTCGGTTTCTCCCAGGAAGGTGAACGAAGTCATCAGGCCAAACTCCGTCTTATATGCCTGTGAAATATAAATTGTAGGGAAAAGGCAGGATGGGGTGAAGAGATACACGTACAGTGAGGAACCGTTGGTCATGCAAAATCGATATGCTCAAAAAGCTGCGACGGTTCGAATCATAGTCAAGGCCAAAAACTGCCACAAAGTGTTTGTTACCTGTAACGATGAGTGACATGGTTTGCGATCCGGGAAGTTCGAATAGGTCAAGGACACCTTTCCTCTCAGAATCGGAATTGCGAAATTTTAGGCTTTGGCTGAAACGATTGGGACCAATACGCCTAAATGTAGAACAATGAATAAATAAAGCCTGAGGTCTGGGAGGTACATTGAGCATACTTGAGCCTAAGCAGAACGAGAAGATCATCATCTGATCCATAGCTTTCGCGATAGTGGAATGCCCGAATGGTGCCTCTGGAATCTTCGCCCGCGACTCCCGGAAACGGATTGAGTGAGGAACAGAAATGTGAAGTGGAATCTTAGTCAACACGAGGTTGGTTTCATGTCGGGTTATGTTCATTCCACACTCGTGATAATACTGGGTCTGTGTCGCAAGAGCCAGAAAGTACCGCCTGGTCGTCTGCATCGTCGGAAGTATGCCCTCGTCGTGGCATTCGGATAGAAATACCGGACCTCCAGTATAACAAGGTTCGTCAATCAAGGGGTCGTTGGGGTGGTCTGTGATCGTGGCAGAGTTTGGGATGGGGCGGGGGAACACGTCGTCGGGTTCCACGACGCGGTTACCTATACGCACCTTTAGGGCATTTAAGCACCTCGAGCGGTTTATTTAAAGAATACGTATAAACATCGTCTTTTGAAAGACAAGTCCGTTACCAGGATCCAGGGCAAGTTGACAAGGACCAGCAAAAACTGGGTCTTTATTTGGTGTCCAGCAGTTCAAATGAAGAACTGTCAGTATCCAGTCGAACAGCCACGTAACTTGCCTTGAAAACCTTTTGTGAGTATATCCAAGCGATTTGGGATAATTGAACAAGACAATAAATTTGATTGCTGATGGATTCCAAAGCATGGAATTAAAAGACAAGAACCGTCGGCAGGATTGGAGAGGTATCAGATTTGTTCGAGAAAGAGTTCTTCAGAGTTCTTCACATGCGACAAGGCGGAGGTCAACCCAAAAATGGCCAAAATTTGTACACAAATGACAACGTAGTTTCAAATCTCCGAATTTAGCGGTTTGCATGGAATTCCTCTCTCAAACGTATGTTGCGCTTCGGGGGCCAACTGGCGCGCCTCAAACGGCCTCAGATACCATTAGCAGGCTCAGCGATCGTCTGTCGCCTGCCACCCTGCTTGCTGACCGAAGGGCGGCAGTTTTATCGTTAAAGGGCCTTTCGCGCGATTGCAAGCACGATGTTGGTGATCGGGCTCTTTCTGGTCTCCTTGAGGTGCTCTCGAACGATGCTGAGATCGATGCCGATATAGGCAAGGCAGTTATAGAGACTCTCCAGGTACTTTGCGACACGGAGGAGGGGGACGCAGCCGCCAAGGAACTCGGATTCACGTATACCGATCATGTGCTGGCGAATGAGAAGGCCACTCATACATTGTTCGCCCTACTTGGAGATCAGAATTTTTATACGCGCTTTGCAACATTGCAGTACCTTTCGACTCTTTTGCTTAACAGGCGTCAACTCATCCAGGCTTATTTTCTCAAATCTCCGAATGGTACTCCAAACGTAGTCTCTGTTCTAGAAGACAAGCGAGAGATCATTAGAAATGGTACGTTCACTATAATACTCTAATTACGCCTTCTTACTACCCCATTTACAGAGGCGATTACCTTGGTGCAGGCCCTGATATCACAAAGTCCTGACATCCAGAAAGTTCTTGCATTCGAAGGCGCGTTCGAGAAGCTTTTCAATATTGTTACCCAAGAAGGAGGTGTCGAGGGTGGAGCGGTAACTAGCGGCGCCTTGACTTGTGTTGATGGATTGCTTCGGTTCAATACCTCCAATCAAGTCAGTTTCCCTCGAATATCTGCAGGCTTTATCTAATCGCGCAAATAATCTAGAGCTATTTTCGTGAAACCCCTCTACCACCCGTACTTTGCTCCCTTCTTCTCTTCCCGCCAAACCTACAGCTACGAGATGCGGCCCCTCAAGAATTCGCGCTGCAGTTTTGGGATAAACAGAAGCAAACCAACGCCTCTCTAATCATTGGCATTTTAGGGATGCTCATAGGCTCAAAGGGCAGCAGTGTATGTGCGAATGGTGCAATGTCTGAATATCAGTCCCCCTAACATATGAACTTAGCCTCAGGAGTCGACAGCGTTCACCAGGTGCCTGGTTGAGATCGCCCTTGCATCCAACGCACCTACTCCCCTGAAGACTCAGGTAGGACATCGAGTTTCTTGCTTCTGATATTTCTTCTCATAGTTTTTGCAGTGCCTTCGTCTCCTGCCCCCCAATTTGATTTTCCCGCTTTCAGACCTTATATTGACCCCCTACATGCCTGTCCCGGAGACCAACGGCGAAGAATGGGATCGTTTGGAGCCAGCATCTGCACTCGACGTCCTAGTCGAGCTCGCGCTCCATGGGGAATACAATGGCCTGGAGAGTGGAAAGCGGGTAAAGGATGGCCTCGAGTTGAGGACCTCTGCCGTGGCAGTCTTTGAGGTAATTCTACCCCGTCAGAAGTAGAAGTAACACTCACCCTCCTGTTCTCAGAACTTTGTCCAAAAGGACGAAATCAGACAGGCAATCATACAAGCAATGCTACCACCAGAAGGTTCGTCTCATATTATTATATTACACGTGACCAGCGTATAACTTCTTCATAGGCTCGTCTGGAGCAGCCCCGTTAACACCGCTTCTCCATGCTCTCATTTCGCCCCCAAATGCAGCATCAGCACTCGATCCGGCCAATGTGACATCTACCCACCTTGCAACCCTGATTTTCTCGCACCTTTTACGTTCTTCTCCACGGGCTAAGGCCCTCGCTCGCACCATCACGCCATCTCCGGTGTCAGCTCTTCAGGACCCAGGTTCTTTCTTCGTACCTGCTGACGGTGGTCCCCCGCCACCGCCCCCTGAGGCCGAAGACGACGACGAGCCGCCACAATCGGTGCTCCAGATCCTCAGCGAGAACATGTCTCTGTCCTTCCTATCCCGGTCGCGTGCCAGCGCCTCAGACCGCGAGTCAAGAGAGTGGGACCGACTCGTGGTGGGATACCTGTGCCTACTTGCACAGTGGCTGTGGGAAGACCCTCAGTCTGTCCGCGAGTTCTTAGACGCGGGTGGCTTGGGTGTCGTAAGTTCTTTCTCCCTCCTCTCTTGCAGACCCCCCTGACTCACCCTCTACTCTTCTTAGCTCGTGGAGCCCATCAATCAAACTACGGAAGCGGACACTGTCGTTCCAGCGCTGTGTGCCTTCCTCCTCGGGATCTGCTACGAGTTCGACCGCGAGCCAGGCGAGATCACAAGGTATTACTTTTTGTTCCTCAAGCTGAGCCTGTCGTGACCTCGCCTGTTTCTGCTTCAGAGCAACTATATACCCTATTCTGAACCGCCTCGGTATTGATACCCTCGTCGGACGTATGGCCCGGCTTCGTGAGGACGAAAGGTTCAAAGCCATGGGCCCTGATACTGCGGTTTTGCCATACCCGTCCGCATCTTATCTTCAACCATCCCTAAAGCCTGAAACGGAAGATGAGGGAGAAATTTGGTTCGACTGGGCCTTCGTTGACTTCTGGAAATCGAATTATTGTTCGTGGTCTCTTCTCGCCTTTGTGCACTATTGACGACGGGTCTGTGCTAGATACGATCCAGCGAGGATTCTCGACTGAGCCCGACAAGCTATCGTCGTCAGCTTCAGGTTCGAGATATCTTCGTGCCTGTCGACAAGCATCTTATTCTGTTACAGGACAAAATGCTGAGGCGGCGATCCTTGTCGCGTCTCTTCGTGATATGATTCGTACGCAATCACAGAAGATAGAAACTCTGCAGCGTAAAGTTAAGGAACTGACTGCTTCGAGAGACGATGAGGTGCGCCCATTATACATACAACAGCTCAATCGTTCATCAATCCCCTCGTAGATTGCCTCTCTAAAAGCACGTGTGGATTCCCTGTCTTCGGAACTCCACCAAGCAGCGGAGAAGCAGAAGGACACAGAGAAAGAACAGGAGGACTTATTAGTATTGTTGGACGAGGTCACCAGTAAACGCAAGAAGGACAAGGCAAGGCTGATGGAGGTCGGCCAAGAGGTCTCGGAGGACGAAGCAGAGGACGCGGACGATTAATCGTATGGACTCTTGGACTTAATTTTGGCGTAAAACTTTACAACTGAAGCTTGTTAGTCGCGGGCAGTGAGTCAAAATACCCATTTGGGATCAATTTACTGCTTGCTCTCCCCCGAACAGTGGCGCCAGCCACACCACGCTCAATGCTTCAAAAAATGTGTACGGCGGACCCGGGTCTCTTACGTCTGTGGAGGCATTCCTTAAGTCGGACCGACATATTGAGCTCCATGGGGATTGTGTTTGCCCACTGATTTCAGTGGAACCCAAGTGAAACTCGTCGTTGCTCGAATATTACGTGGTCGAGATCTGAGGGCTGAGCAATGTCCGCGTCTGGTACTCAATTCGGCCCGTACGCCGTTCTGAGGCTTTGGGCCTGGTTTGTATAGCAAACATTGGACTTTGCTTGGTCTAGATTGAATACCCTTGTGCATTTCCCGACATATGACACTTAGGAACCTGGGAAAATTGTTGCGTGTGACATTTTGGACATCTTGTCTTCTGCTCGGGTGGCGTACAAAAAAGGAATTTTTTTTTCGCTCCTCAACGACGACAAATGTACTATGACGATGACGGATGCGGAACTACACCGACTTGACCAGCTGTAGGAGACCCTCATGGTCTAGCCTGGATACCTGATTAGTGCTCTACTCCATTCGACCGTCTCTTAGGCCCAAACCTTGCTGTTACCATAAACGCCCAGGGAGCACCCCAACTTCTCAGGATTGTCCCTTATTCGCAAAAATATCCTATCAGTTCTCATAAAAGGCCGTCGCCAGTTTCCATGACCCAACTATCAATACCCCAGCATGGGCTTACTCGCCACCTATATTATCCTTGGTGTTCTGGTGCTAACCATTCTGTATCACGCTTATCGGGTTTGGACGCGCATTTCTATTGCTCATATACGTGGCCCAGATCCGTCATCCTTTATCCTTGGTGATGAATTTCCCCCTCCGTCGTCGCATTTATTAACCTCCCTTCAGGTAACCTGGCCCAAATAGCTGATGGTCAAGCAGCAGAGGTAAGTTCTCGCACGCCACCTCGTCGCATCTCACAATCTTTGATTAATGATCGACATTGCCAGGTTGAGCTCAAATGGCAAGCCCAATACGGAAATATCATCAAGCTGAAAGCCCTCTTTGGGGTATGCTGTCGCTCTATTTCCCTCACGCGCTCCTCATAAGCTCCAATTGTGTATATTAGGAGGACCGCCTGCTGATCTCGGATCCAAAAGCCCTCCAGTACATCTTCCAAACATCGGGCTATAACTATCCAAAACATCCCGAACGCAGGGAGATATCACGCCTGACGACGGGAAAGGGCCTACTCTGGGCAGACGGTAAGTTGGTTACCATTGTTCTCAACGCCACCCACCTAGTAGAGATCATCTTTCTTCCTTGTTATGTAACTCGTAGGTGATGCGCACAAACGGCAGCGGAAGATCATGCTACCTGGGTTCTCCGGGCCCGAGGCGAAGCACTATCTCCCCGTCTTTTCCGCATGCGCAGCGAAGGTTGGCCCTCGATGATCTCTACAGGCTCGTGTGACTGACGTGAACAAAGATGGTCGAGAAATGGATGGAGATGATTGCGTCGGGTGAGGAAGATTCTGCTGTTGTGGAAATCCCATCTTGGGCATCACGGTGCGCTTTAGACGCCATTGGAGCAGGCAATTAACCTTTGATTGCGCTCGGTGTCGATGTTACTAAAATTTATCGGAATATCAGTGGCATTTGATTATCACTTCCAAACACTCGACAATGGAAAAAATGAACTAGGCAAGGCATTCGGAAGCTTGCTGTACGTCTGATCAACTTTACTCCCGCTACGACGAAATAGTTTTTGATTCAACCCCTGGGCAGTTTGGAGACCTTCGGAACGCCGAGCAAGCCTGCAATTTTCGTTCAAAGTTTTTTGGGATATATACCTATGTGTATCCGTGAAGTAATCAGCGATTACATGCCTGCTAAAAAGCTCAAACACGCTCGATACACGGCCAGTCTATCTGTCGAAGTTGCAGAGGAGTTGTACGCACAGAAGTCGCAGGGACACGGTCATGGGAAAGACATAATGAGCTTGCTTGGTGCGATACCGATCACCCCGCCCTCCGTGCGACCCACATTCTTACAGTTCTATTATTTGATGTAGTCAAGGCTAATTCAGCTGAGGATGAGAACCGTCGCCTGAACAGGGAGGAAATGGTCGGCCTTATGCGGTAATGCACATCTCGCAGGCTATTCCTTCCGAGTCCGGGCCTGAGATTTTGAAATAGGGTCATAATTCTCGCCGGGCACGAAACAACGGCCAATACTCTCAGTTTCATCTTACTCGAAATGGCGCGCCACCCAACGGTACAGGCAAAGCTAAGAGCAGAAGTAAGAACGATGCAACGGACCCTGCAGTCGCGAGGAGAAACCGCCTACACCAATGCTGACTTGGAATCCATGCCGTACTTGAACGCAGTCCTGAAGGTGGGTCAAAATCGTCGAAATTATCACCCTCGGCGATAATTCTGATGATGATCTAACTGATGTATTCCAGGAGACGCTCCGGTATCATCCTGTGGTGATCAACACTTTCAGACAGGCCACTCGGGACGATATCCTCCCGCTCTCGAAGCCTATCATGACCACGACTGGAGAAGTGATCACAGAGCTCCCGATCCCAAAGGGTCTCCATCTTATCACTTCCATAACAGGTTATAACCGGTTAGTGTAACCCTCCGTTACCTTTAGCCTTCCGTCGGGCAGGCTGTCACATGCTGTCTGCGAATTCTATTTGTACCTGCGGACCTTTGAACCTACTCTGACGGCGGCTGGCTGTGCAGGAACAAAGAAATCTTTGGAGACGATGCAGATGTGTTCAATCCGGAGCGCTGGCTCAACTCCAGCGTCAAAAAAACAACTTCATTGGGTGTTCTAGGTAATCTGTACGTATGCCTCAATGCCCCAATGTCTCTTATCCTGATAAAGTTCAAATCTCTTTCCATTTTTTCCTTCACAGTATGAGCTTCTCAGGTGGTGTGCGGTGAGTTCTATATCTGTGCTATTATGAGGGCCTGCGTTCACGGATCTGAACGGGTGCTTTTCCTTCGTGCCTTGCTCTCACCCTCGTTTTTTTTTTCTTCCCTCCGCGGATTCTCATCCACGCGCTTAATAACACGCACATAGATCGTGTATAGGATGGAAATTTGCTGTCACGGAGCTTCAGGTCTTCCTCTTCGAGCTTGTTGGACAGATGGAATTTTCCACGACACAAAAGACACAACATGTTCGCAGAGAAGCAGCTATCGTTATGTTTCCGACAATCGAGGGGGAAGTGGACAAGGGAGCTCAACTTCCACTCAGGGTTCGTGTGGCTCCTAGGGAAGAGGAGCCATGACTACTACATACGAGCTATTAGTCAATGATGTACTGCCGGATATTTTTACCTGTTCAAATCCCTGCTAGCCTTTACCGTCTGCGTCGTTTGATGTCACTGCTCTTTTGTTCTGCTACCCTTTTACCCGTCTTCTTGTGTTATGAAGCAATTTAATTGAAACACTGGATATATCTGGCCAGCACCTCGGAGCACCGGTCTATAATCTGTGGCTTCTAGTGCAAGAAGCAGATCAGGGTTCCATTCGGCCACAGTAGTGACAAGATTAAGAAAGGGTAACGGCTGTAAGATATGTGAACTGGTCTATCCGGCCTAACGTAAATAAGTACAACAATGAAATATGTATACACATTAAAATTAAAACTCAAAAAAGGCGATGCTTGGTGGGAGTAGTTGGACAGCAAGTGGAGCCCCGCCGCCGACTTGAACGAAAGAATAAGAGAAATCCAGAGATACAAACTGTTAATAACAGAATCCACGCGATCCAAGAACCATATGAATACATCCCATCTGTCCGCCGGCATTAGAGTGGTTCCCCGGCCGCCACTTTGCTGTCTATCCAGCGATCCCAAAGTGCCGTACGCGATTTCTCGTTCCCAATCAGTCCCGCAAAGCGCACGACCTTCCACACGTCCTGGAAGTTGCTTGCGAGACCAAGACTGATCCGCACGACACCCAGCTCACGCCCCACAACGCGTTCAAAGTCCTTTAGTGTGACACCAGGGTAGAGTTTGGACATGTCCTCCTGGATGCCAAGGATCGCCGCTGCCGCGCCGGGGTTGCACATGCACCCTGTGCGCAGGGATATACATTGTTTCGATGCAGAGTACTCAATGAATGAGTTGGGGATCATTTCTCCTGTCGGCTGAATATCGGTCAGCCCCTCACGGGAGACGCCGGGGTGCAAAAGGAGATTACTTACTGATAGAAAGATGAGAGATACCATCGACCCGGTCTCAGTCTGGTCCCCGACTGATTTTAAACGCCGAGTCGGGACTCTAGATAATATCTGGACAACGGGTTTCCCTGTGGTGTCGTGGCGTAGGAGCGACAGCGAGTTGATGAGATAGTGCAGGAGCGATGACAGCCGCAAGGGAAGAAAGGGGAGGTACGCAGATAGGAACTGGAGGCCATCCGTGATCGCAGGCAAGGTCAGGTAATTGATTGTGCCGTCCTATAATGGGAGGGGCGCGAGTCAGCCATCGGTCTCATTCGCCTAGATGGACTATCAAAATGCCAACCTCGAACTGCTCATGGAGCTCATGAGCGCGTGTCACGATCGTCCCAGGCACCTGTACGACATCAACAGTGCCACCAGCAAACCACGGGCGCTTGAGTTGTGCCAAAAAGGACTTCTTGACAATTAGCGCTCCGACGCCCGTCGGGAAGCCGAACATTTTGTAGAACGACACCGCCATCGCATCAACCGAGTGTTCCTTGAGGGAAAAGCTCGACGTTGGTGCCAGAGCCGCGGCGTCCAGAAGCGTGTAGTATCCGAGTGATTCGGCATATTCGATCATCGAGAGCGGGTTTTTGCAGTTGGAGATGTTGGATTGCCCAGTGAGAGCGAACAGGCTGGGGGCGAGCTCCCTAGACCTCGGTCGGTTGCGTAAGAGAATATTCTGGTACATGGTTTAGCACCACGGCCGGTTCGGACATCCAAGTAGATTGATTACCTTCGCGGTTGACGCATCAAAGCCCCCATTAGGTGTAGACTGGATGTAGGATACCCTGGCACCCCGGTAAGTTGCGTATTGCCTGATTCCATGGACCTATGGAGGTTGCCTGATCGAATCAAATCTTTCAGGACATTAAAAGGATGACGTACGCTGTTGTGTGAATCAGTACCGAGAACATAGCAGCTTCCGCCGGCGAATGGGAAGGATTCCCCCACAAGTTTCATGGCACCAGACGCGTTTGCTGTAAAGACGACAGTGTACTCTGGTGGAGCCTTGAAGAAGGAGAGTACGGCGGCACGCGCTTCGTCCGCGCATTTCAGGGACAGCTTGGAACTGAAGTAGAAGATAAGCTTTGCTGATTGTGATGAGATGGGACGCATATAGTCACCTGTTGCTCACAGAATGAGTGTTTCCCATGACATTTCGGCTGAGGAAGTCGGTATGGACACGAATGAGGCTCTCTGGAAAGAGAGCCCCGCCCATGTAGTCGACGTAGGTTTCTCCGGTGGTCTCAAGCCTCACATAGTCCGTTCTTCGGAGGGTGTCCAAGATCCAAGTCGACCGGTATTCTATGGTATCCGTTAGCTGATTTGAACCCTGAGTTTGATATGACGTACCTGGAAAGTCTTGCAGGAACACATTGTAGGCGGATACAGCATCGTTGGACACGCCTTGAGAGGGTGCATAGGCGACATTTGGTAAACTTGAGGAATGGGAGAGCTGATGTTTGTGATATTCGGCCTTTTCGTTTGGGACAAGGCTTGAAGTTTCGTGACTGCTGGACGATGAGGAGGCTACGGAGACACAACCCAGACTGAAGCGAGAGAATAAGGCTGAACGCTGGCGTTTGAAGGAGCGGTGAGCGTTGGGCGTAGGAGAGGTGAGGTTGATGGAGGAATGAGAGTTTCCCATTTTGATGTTGAGTGGGAGAGAAAATGTCGGGCTTTTATAGAAATTTGTGAAATGAATCTAGACTACTAGGAAAGTCAAGAAAACCTGTGAGAGTCCGGTACTGAGATTGAGAAGGGTGACGGATGGAGATGTCACACGTCGCAGCGCGTTCGAACCGCTACAAGCTGACTCCATACGATGCTAGGCGACCCCAACGTCCCGATCTGCCACCCAAGCTCCAATCTCGCTCCAATTTTGTAAGTACCTCAGGCCCACAGATCCCACGTCCGATCCATGATGTACTCTTGAACGCCTTGGTTTGCCATGCGAAGGCCACACGCCCTTCACCGAACCGTTCCGGTCTCCATAATTACCATCTCGAGCGTACCGAATGTTCATGACAGATCATGTCACCCCCAAACCCGAAAAGCAGCCGATCCGAGCTCGACCACAGCTCCATTTTCGACCATCTAAATGACCCATCGCTACAAAGCGAAAAAGAAAACAACACTCCTTGGCAGCCCAGAGTTCTCTTCCACGAGCACATCATGAATCTTCGAAGCGACAAAGATGGAAGGCCGTACATAAGCCACACTAGAGCCTGGGTCTGCCGCGTAAACTAAGGTAAACCGAGTCCTGTGACCTGCCTTGCTTGCAAACGTGGCTAGATCTCCGTGGTGAATGGAACGATAGGCTGGAATTGAGTGGCTGAGTCCATGGAGGTAATTTGCGCGTGACAGTATGAAAAACATACAGCCTGAGCCACAACTCAGGGAAGACAATATCGTCCTAATCCTTATAAGGATCCTAAGAAACGGCTTTTTGGAAAGCCGACGGCATGTTGGGCGTAGCCTTGAAAGATAGATCCGAGACGCTGTAAAAAGATAGAAGAGTCTGTCCTCCATTCTCGGCAGACATACTGGTCAATATATCCGTTGGAGGAGACCACCCGAACGGCCAGACATCTAAATCTGAGGCTGTGCTTCCTCCAGAGATGCGAAGCGCTCCCGCGCTGCCCTAAAAACACGTATCCTGAGGTTAGGCGCCGTCTCAGATGTTCTTCGGATCCGCTAAATTACTATGTGTTGACGGAGAGACACACGCGATATAGTTCGCACAATTCCCCCAAAGATAGAGGCTTCAAGTTTCAGAGTAAATGGTGACGTTTCGCTTATCGCTGAGGGCGCCCGGCATATATCTCCCAGTCATATAATCTTAATCGGATGTGGCTCCCTCGTCATAACTGCCACCCTGCGCATATTCGGAACGTGAATACCGTTAATTACTCGTAACGTACCTGACAGGACAAGGGAAGGAACCAGTAGGGAACCTGATGCCTCAGGGACCTTGGCCCGACACGCACTTGGCGACAATACTTTTGCAGAAAACCTCCGAAAATTCTATTGAATCCCTGGGCCTCGGTCGGCGTTAGGTGCCACTAGGATGAACCTTGGTGCCGTTGGGGACCCATGACCGTCATAATGAAAATCAGGAGCCCGTTCTTCGGAATTGCGATGTAAGATGGACACTAAAGTGACGCCATATGCTGCTTCAGCAGGGGGAATGAACAAACGGGGAATATGTGGACTTACAGTCAATATCTAGATCGAAGGATAGGCGATGGCTCAGGTCATATGGGATGGCCCAGTTAGGCACGGACACTTTCAAATTCCCGTACAAGGCCAGGTGGAAGACACGCGACTGACACACGCCAAAAGTTATGGTCTAGTGTGTGGATATACATGTCGGAAAAGGCGCATACCCAACTCTGGATGGAGGTGCGTATTTGGTATAGCCATATGACCAAAGTGCCGTGCGACGTCGGTCTCCCGAAAAGTCCATGGTATGTCAACCCCAGAAGCCTCCAAATCGGGGAGTTTGCGAGAGGCGTGTCTCCGTGCCAAGAGAAGACATATTTAAATGTTTAGAGTTCGGCTGCTCTCCAGGCGAATCCACTTCCCCGAGATACATATCACTTGCCTAGCAGCCTCGACGTTGACGGGTGAAATTCTAGCGTCGCATGCTAGTCTCCGGAGTTATTATTAAATTAGCATCGCTGGTACTTATGGCGACTTGGTTCGGTGTCGCTTAAAAATGAGAGCAAGGCGTCACATTCGGCAGATAAGGTGTGAAGATTTGAAGTTTGAGGTTTAACATGACGGATTGGACATGGCAAAAGTTGGACGTGACAGCAGGGAACGAAACGCTGATGATGTCCACTCGAGTCAAACTCGGGCTAGGGTTCGGGCGAAACCGTCGATCAATTTTTGATCTGATCGATTGGGCGCTTACTACCTTGTTTCAAAAAGGGCCTCTGGACATCTTATCACCCATATCAAGTTCAATCATCGTTGTATCGTTCGAATCGTACAGACCTTGCTTAAACGCGCGTATCCATCCATTTCGATTTCTCATAAATTGATGTAATAAGCGTTGATACGCCAGTGGTCTTGTCACCAACATCTTTTTGTTTTCTTGTCTCCACCGTTGCACGCGTTCTTGTTCTTCTTGCCGACCACTAGCAACGACCCCGACGACCGTTTCATTGCTGACAGTGTCGTAATATTTTCCTTTTATGTGCGCCGTGGTCATTGTTCCCCAATGTTTCTCAAAAAGTAGATGTGGTGACGGCCGTCAAACCCCTCTTGTAACCCCCCCTCATCCAAGAAAAAATCACGAACCGTGGCTCACACAAGCTTTAAACTCTACCAAACACATGGGAATACCTGACAGAATCAGCTGGCATAACACCAACCTTATTACTCTCCGTCCTCTGGGCCTCGCGATACAATGTATATACGACGGAAGCACCAATTGGCTCCTCAACGCAACAGTGCTTGTGGATGGGGATTGCTACATGGAAGATGGCAGTCGATCTGATCCTCCTCCAATGTCACATTTCGCCTTTCTACATTCACCTGTCCTAGATAGTATCATGGCCTCACCAACGCTACAATCACCTATCCTAGATACTATTATGGCCTCACCAACGCCCTCGAAGACCTACGAAGCTTCGCCACCGACACCAGCACCTTTCCCGTATGTGGCGACAACGCCGTTAAAAGACTCCACAGTAAACTTGACTCCATTCACACCTACCTCCGCCTCTCCCAGAGTTACCACAACCATGCACGAGCCAGTACCGCACCAGGCTCCCACAACACCAAATGTGGTGAAACCGACACCGAACGTGAGCTGAAATTCATAATAATAAAACTAACAAGCTCCATTAAACTCGCACTTTATGCAGTATACCAAGACAGAAGATCCAAAACTAGGGTCTCCGTGGCAATCAAAGTACCAGAAGGCTCCGGCATCGCCTCAAGTCTATGTGGAATCCCCTGCTTTATCGGTGACTCCATCGATACCCGCACTGTGTGTGTCTTTCTCGGAAGATGCCCCATCGCCACTTCATGAAGCATACGAAACGACGGTAAGCTTTCTTTACCAGATTTATTGATGGTGGAATTAAATATATTGTTTGACTCTAGACGCCTCGTGACGATCCATTGCATCTCATCAACCTCCCGCTCTCTTATATTCCAAGTGACGAGACCTCGACATTTTTGCCACCGCTGGAACCACAACTCATGGATGACAAGAAACCCAGAGGTGGTCGCAAACGTCGATCAGGAGATCTAGACGATACGCGTCCTTTCCTCAGATCACCCAAGAGAGCCCATCGACACGCATCAGCGCAAGGAAAGACATTCCTGGATATGACGGTTGAAGAGCAAGACGCAGAGATCTATGCCTGCCTCCGGAAGAAAGAGTCGAAAGTGCGGTTCGATCCCATGGGTGGGCAGGGCAGTGGGCGTCGATCTTCTCTACGTAAGAATAGATCCCACCGCACAGTAGACGCGCCTTCACCTGACCGACGTGAAGATTCACCTCCACCTCGGCCTGCGACTCCCTATCTTAGCTATGTCCCCCTTCCCGGATCGCTTCCTTCTCCAGAATCTACTCCTCCTCCCGTGAACCAGGAACTCATCAATGCCATGGAGGCCGAAGTCAAGGAAATGAAGAAGAAAGTCTCCTTCTTGAAGGATGAGTACGAGATGTCTCGAAGGAAAAGCAAGGCGCGAAAGGATAGGCTATCCGGAGCTTACGCGGCGGCGAGGAGGAATGTAAAGGTCATTTCTAGAAAATTACCGGAAGAGGAAGCGCCACACACTGCTAAAGTAGATGGCACCGAAGCCTTTGGTCTCGCGGCGTTATTGGAGGCTCTGCCGATTGTTGAACCGAAGGCTCCACGCTCAAGACGGAGCAGGTTGGGACGCTCAGTAACCCCTCAGAACCCCAAAGTACGGAGTCCCGATGGTCAGTCAACAGCCTTAGGTCTTGACACACTCGATATGCGGCAAACATTCGAAGGCGGACCAAGTGCAGGCACATGGGATCTTGATCCATTACCTGAGCTTGGCATCGACTGGCTGGGTGGCAAAGAAGAGTTGCAGAGTTATGAGGAGTTCGAGTCGATGCATGTTGCGCAAACGATTGCGCTATTCAACGACAACGTTCAGGAACTAGACGAGGAAGAGGATTTGAGCCAAACACTTACCTCAGTCCAACTCAATGACACAGTAGATGAACCAAAACTTCAGCGACCTCTGACCATCAGAATACCTACACTAGCGAGCTTGCGATCGCGAGCGTCACCGACGCCTCCGACTGTTTAGGCTGGCGTTCCGTTACTCTGGACGCCACCAAAGTTGCATGATACGTCCATATATCATACTGTACAATATAATATTAGAAGAACGTATGTATAATGTGTACTATTACTACCTAAAGGCATCATTTTGTAATTACACCCTTCTTTTTCCCTGCAAACTCAGTTGTAATTTATTTGTGTGCTCCGGAGTCCATTTTCGAGCCTCGTGTCGGTTGAATCTACGGTAGTCAATTAGGAAATGTCGAATTGGGGTACATCTTTATCGTCCGGTTCGCATGGAGTGCTGCAGTTTCAATTAGTAACGTTTTCCTTAATCGTTTCGTCGACGCATGAGCCCCTAAACAAGTGTCAGCACTTCTTGGACAGTTACATGTGCTAACCGTTTCGTCCTTAGCTTTGAAATATCGTCAGGCAATTTTCTGTGTCTAAAAGAAGTTGCCCTAATTGTGATAGTTTGACACCCGTGGCACGTAATGGGAGGATGTTGAGTAGATGCAGGCAAACGCTGAGCCTCGGCCCGTCGGAAAGCGGCCGATCAATTATTTTGTTTTCTTCCGTTCACTTTGTGCGAAGGCTGGTAGATTTCTGCCATCTTTAGCTCTATCTTTGCTCGAAAATTCTCTCTTGGCTCAGTAGAAGGACCGTAGGGTTCACATATATGAGCCAGAGTAGTCCACAAAGCCGGCCTTCACGCGTTCATCTGCCTCTCATCCCTCTGTCCTCCAAGGAGCAGTTTCAACGGAATATTTTCAGCCTTATTCGTTCTACCATGACCGATGCAACACAATTTAAGCCTCAGGCGGCGCCAGGCCTCAAGAAAATACCCCCTTATTGGTATCCGTATACCACGATGGCGAAGGAGCGGTGGTTGGGACGAGAGCTGCTAGAAGTGGTCTCAACGGAATTTAGAGATCGCTCTATGGAATATTATGTGCGTCATGGTAACTAGTGTGCATTAATGCAAGACTGATCTCCCTAGCTCTCAGAGATATGCGTTAGAGTCTGGCGTTACAACGGTCAATGGTCATATTGCACGCCCAGATACCATCATAATGAATGGCGATTGCATCCAGTGTGTTCTATTTTTCTCTGTGAACCATTAAGCCTGTTAAGCTGATGGTCTTAGAAATGTTGTACACCGTCATGAGCCCCCTGTAACATCAACACCTGTAAAGGTTATTATGCATGATGTTGAGCGACAATTTATAGTTGTCGACAAACCAGGCAGCATAGTTCGTCTGTTGCAGCATGATTCTTATCCATCTTCTGATAACCCATCTATTCAGCCTGTTCATGCTTCGGGGAGATACTTCCGAAATACATTGATTGGAATTCTGGAGAACGACCTTGGTTATAAAAAAGCATACAGTATGTACATCAACCTGTATCTTCGAGGAGCGCCCTGACAGCCTTCCAAGCCGTCAACAGGTTGGATCGCCTGACCTCTGGCCTCATGATCATACCGTTGACTGCTGATCGCGCTCGTGAAGTTACGGCCGAGTTCATGGCTGGCACGGTTCGAAAGGAATATGTGGCTCGATGTAAAGGAGAATTTCCGACGTACGTTCGTTTCATAAATGTCATCCCCCTTCTTCCCAATTACCTGTCGCGCAGTGAGGAAATCGCCTGTGAAGAGCCATTATTGACAGTCGACCGTCAGATGGGCTTGAACATAGTTCATCCAGAAGGAAAGGTACAGCCCTGCCCCTTAATCCATCTAAAGTCTCATTTAACGGTTCGCTTGCGCTCATCACAGCCTGCAAAGACGATTTTCAACCGGATCCGATACGATGCCAATACCGACACCAGTGTTGTTCGGTGTACGTCAAGTACTAATTAAACATCATGTCCTACTTTTAACCTTGCCATACCCAGGTCAACCTTTGACAGGCCGTTGTGCGTGACTTTCGTACCTTTGTACCTTCTGTTCCGTGCCTCATTCCCCTACCATTCAGCCCATCAAATCAGAGTCCACCTCCAATTCCTTGGATATCCCATCGCGAATGACCCAGTCTACTCCGAAACCAAGATATGGGTGCGTGGAACTTATCTGTCACACTTCAAGTTGACTTTCGGACCCGGTCTGATGGTTGCCTGCTTCTAGGGAGAGAATCTGGGGAAAGGTGGCATTGACATCGTGCCGAGCGACGAGCGCGCTGCCCCGGCACCGCCCCCGCACTTGCAAGAGAACACGGAGACTGTTGGAAGCCCGGAGTCGCTGACGAAGGGCATGGGCGAACAGGGCGGGCCCGGAGCGAAGCTTCTTCCGCGTGAAACGGGAATGGATATCGGGATGGGGTCGCCTGTGCCGTTATCTAGCGAAGCTGTTGGAGTTATCACGAGGCTGCGCAATATGAAGGTGCGATTTTGAAGCTTCTCATCTTCCTGTGGAACTTTTTTTGAACGACCGCTTCGTAGGATGAGGATGAAGACTGGAGTCGTTGGCGCGATGTCGTGTTCCGCGCGAAAGGGAAACTGACACCCAACCTTGCACTGAAGCCGCCACCGCCATCGAACCAGAGGAAGAGAGGTGGTCATGCAAGGTTTATGGACGAGAAACTGAACCGGGCTATGGACCTAGCTGGTCTAGCTCCGGTAACCTCCCCCTCGTCATCGACCACTACCTCGTCAGTGGCGACACCATCCGAATTGGCCACGCCGGAGTCTGAGGTCGCTTCGACACAGCAGCCAGGGCAACTTTCAGACGACGAGGTGCTTCAGAAAGTTGCAACGATGGAGCCGCAGGCGGAATCTACCGCTGTAGTGCACTCGGACAACTTGTATTGTCCCGAGTGCTACTTGCCTTTGCACCCAGACCCCAAGCCAGAGCGGCTATACATATTTTTGCACGCCAAAAAGTATACCCTTAATCTGGGCTCATTCGAGACGGAAATGCCTGAATGGGCTGCAGAAGGCTGGACCTGGGATCGGTCTTGAGAGCTTGAAGCTTGAGGTAGTTCGGACGGGGGCGATATAGCTTTTTTAAAAAACCTTACACGAATACAAAATACAGAAGCTTCACAAGCAAATCACTAATAGTTGAAACGTTAGGGAAAAGACAAAAACGGATGAGAACGCGCCTCACCTTGATAAACTTCGCCATGAATTTCCTGCGAATAGAAAAATGGTCAGAACGTATGATTGAGCTAAAATGAGTGAGACGGACTTGTGGAATTCCGTCCTCAGAAGATCGTTAACAAAGTGGCCCTGCCCTTTGTCCCGTGTGTCCATTGCTTGATTCTTGAATATCAGGTCTGTCAAGCGGAGCCAATTAGACGTTGCCAAGATTGTGAGGTTCAAGACGACGCACCATCATCCCACCGCCGCTTCACTGAGAAGGTTCCTGGAACATTTGTGCTGAGGCCACTTGGCGTTTGTTGTCCAAGAGCCGCCGCAAGGTTCAACAGAGGATTTCCTGTGGCAATTTCTGCCTCTCGAGCAGCAGCAGTTGTGGCCGTCTCCTCTCGTTCCTGTCGCGCCTTCTCTTCTGCACGCTCGCGTTTTATCTTCTCCAGTTCACGTAAAAGCTCTGCGGTGTCATCCTCATCATCGTCTTCGTCGGAATCGTCGTCGTCGCTATAAACATGAGCGTTGAGCACAAAGGGTCAGATGTTGTATGGGAAATGGAGCGAACCTGTCCTCGTCCTTCTCGCCTTTCTTCTCGGCCTCCGCTTCCTCATCCTCATCATCCTTATCCATGTCCATTGCTTCTTGTAGAAGCTTTCTCCGTTTATTGGCTTCCTCATCTGCAGGGCCACCCTCAACTGGTAACGGTGCTTTCCCCTCCGCCTTCCGTTTCTTGTTCTTAGATTCCAGCTCTGCTGCCAATAGCTCCGCCCGCAGGTCACGCTTCTTCACCTCCGCCGTGGATGTCTGCCCTACTTGCCTGATGTAAATATTAGAAACTGTTCTCAAATGTAAAGAAATTGTGCACACCGAAACTTCAGTTTTGTATGGGCCGCCATGTCCCGCACAGAGAACTGGCGTGAGCCACCCTTTACATCCTTGGCCTGCGCAGGGTCCCATGTCGGTCTGTGAGCTGTAGACATCGTGGAGAGGTAGAAGAGGAGGACTAGGTGGTCAGAGTTCAAAGTTGGTCGCACACAAATTAGGCAAACATTTCCCAGCACGTGCACCAGCGAGACCACGCGCCTGAGACTCAAAGGGCTAGTCACCAAAGCCTGAAACTGAAAATCCGCATACAAAGGATGTAGTGACTGCGGTATTTGATATTTACCCCGATTAACAGGTGATAGACTATATGTAAGTACTAGATTTCGGACGTCTACTCTCAGACGGCGCAGTCGTCGAGCGCTGCGCGTTGATTCTTGAAAGTTGAAACAGCTCAACCTTGATGGTCACGAATCTCGTCACAATGATGAATCCGCAGCTACCAATCATATAGGCTATAGTTGCCTCCTTCCTACTCGTCCATTGGCATACATGGCTGTAGACAGATTAGCTCCATGGCGGGTAAGTCGAATGCGGACGACGCGTCTTCAAGACAGGTTATATTTTGCTCACTCCTTTCGATTCAGGAACAGCAAGCTGCTTCAACGAGGTATGCTGGGCTAAATATCAACAGGTCAACCACTAACGATATATTCAGCTCCTCTCACACACCTCGGGCCGACAATTATGAAATGTCCGGTGTCGCGAGTGCTGGCACAGGCGGAATGGAGGGTTTCTATTCAGAGGTTAGCTTCATTCTAGGTCACTTTACCTTAGACCCATCCTGCCCAGATTTCATCCCTTCAAGATGGCTTGGGCAACCTCCGGGCCAATGTGGCACGCATTGGAGATCTCCACTCACGTACCCTTGAAATTACGAACGATCCATTAGCGCAAAACCACGCGACCCAACTCGAAGATTTCGTTGAAGAAACAAGGATCCTCATTGCAAACCTCAAACAACGAATTAAGGACCTGGAGATGCAGCCTAGTTCGGAACGTGATGCTCGTACCCGCAAGCAACAAGTGAGCACTTACAAGTATACCGTCCGCCTTGAATATTATCCAATTGCCCATAGATCGCTTTAGTTCGGTCGAAATTTGTGGAGGCAATTCAACACTATCAGACCGTCGAACAAGAGTATCGTTCCAAGTACAAGCAGCGGATAGAGAGGCAATACAAAATTCAATTCAACACTATCAGACCGTCGAACAAGAGTATCGTTCCAAGTACAAGCAGCGGATAGAGAGGCAATACAAAATTGGTACCGTCTTTGTTCTCTGCCTTTCTTTCAAATCTTGAACGGTACACAGTCAAACCCGATGCTTCGCCCGAAGAAGTGAAAGCTGTTGTCGATAGTGAGCGGAGTGGTCAGATTTTCGCTGAGGCGGTATGTCATTGTTTTTTTGGATTCATCTCAAAGGGCTTCATGATTATCGCAAAAATAGATGCTTGATTCTACTAGGTACGGTGCCTCCAAAGGCGCTTACCTCGAAGTCCAATCACGGCACGAGGATATCAAACGCATAGAGAGGACGTTGGCTGAACTCACACAGCTATTCACTGATGTTAGCCGCCCTCCACCTTATAATGCGACGTTCTTTCAAGGCTGATGTTTCCATTAGATGAGCGAGCAAGTGATAAAACAGGATGAGACATTACATGACATCCATACAGCGGGTGAAAGGATTGTGCAAGATGTGGAAGACGGGTATGCCTTAATTTTTTTTTTTGAATCAAGTGCAATCCTAAAGATGGCCTTTCGCAGTCTCAAACATACCGAAAAGGCGGTAGAACATGCAAGATCTGCAAGAAGAAAACGTTGGATATGTTTCTTCATTATTTTGCTCATTCTTGTTGTTATTGGGATTGCACTGGGTGTCCACTTCGGATTAAAATAAAGTCCGTCATATGCCCCTGCAAATTTATTTTTAATTGAATGCCTAAAAAAGCTAAGCCAAGCGAGGCCACCAATTCGTCGAAATTTACCGGCACATGCCAACGTTTGAGATAGTAGGCTAATTAGAATTATATAGCGTAAGACTTTGAGCGTTTTCTGTGCGCCGCTCAGAAGACCTAAGATGGAACAAAATGAGGCGTTGGTGGTAGACAGGGTCTTCAGAGGGGGGCGGTGCAAGATGACCCAGTAAAAGCTAAAAGCCCTTGATGATTGATCGCGAGGTGCTCCAAATTGTATGAGATAGAGTCGGAATCAGCCAGAGGGGGATGTCTGTTGAAAGGGGAACGTTGACGGCACCAGCCGCTTTAGCTGAGCACAAGAAGCTATATGGTACGGGGATATTGTACATTCCATTCAATTGTATCGGTCCGAAATCAGGAAAGGAGAACAGCCTTTAGAGGTGGTGCTATAGTACTGTTATACGACAGGAGATGGAAGAAGGGAGTACAACGCTATATGTCGGAGATTGTTAATTAAGTTGACCACGTTTGCAAGGTCGTCGCCAGTTGGAGCAGTGGTTGACGAGGTTCTTGAAGTTCAACGCGGTCATGTTCAACCTTTGAAATTTTAAGGGAAGATGTGTCCGATTGGTGAAGAGATTAGACCATGATGTAGTGTGTGGTGCGTAGCTGGGAGCACAACACGATAGTGCGGAAGAGGTCCGTTGAATGTGTTGGAAATGTGCAAGCACAGCGAGAGCATGAGATTGTAGCGCCCCAATTTTCGGAGTCGCTGTCAATTGTCCTCCTGCCAGTGCGAAGAGTGCCCTCTTGTGGCCCCGCGTATTAGAACATCTACAATCATTCTCAAAGCATCGAGAGGAAGGAGAGGCACCGCCATGAGGACAAGCCAGGGGTTGGATTAAAACGTTAAGTGTCAGACAGAGCTGAGCGAAGGTTCCTGCCAGAATCCAGATCAATTTGGGTGCGAATCACACGTTATCTTATCGCAAGAACACAAATTACGGAAGCTCCTAGTCCTACACACGCGTAGGTCCCGATGAACGAGGTCAGAAATAGTATCGCATACATTAAATGAGAAGAAGCGATGTAGGCTGACAAAATGGAGCACAAGGTCTTCGCTCGTTCGACTGAAGCGAAATTCGCGGGAGTGGCGCAGTTTGGCGCAGAAACATCTGCGCGTCGCTTATTGACGATGTATGTGACTTTTTTTCAAAGGAACTGAACCTAGAAAGCTGATTGAGATGCGTCGGTCTTTATTTTGATCAGAATGAGGCGGATAAGTATTAGGCACATCAGAAAATATCAGTTTGAATCATCTTAATCGTCGACTCGGAGCTTGGAACCTTGAAGCTCTGGGCAAGTTCTGTCGATCTTTCCTATTGGATTTTAGATAACTTTAGACGTTGAAATGTTCACCGGCGTATTGTCTGTACGGCACAGCGAGTGTCCGGGGTGTGGCAATCGCAAGGCAGTTCTGAGACCTTCGGCGAATTGGAGCCAGAAGTCCCACTAGTAAGTCCAGCAGATAATTCTCCATGAGGATTGGAGACACGCTAACTCCTTATCAAACTGTCAGACGAGGTCCACGTGTGAATGGAAGGCCTTGCTCAGATCAGTTACAGTCTCGGGTCTATGCCACATTATAGCACTTACTGTCGTGTGTCAGGTGCATAATTAAAAACGCAGGTGCCGATTAAGGAGGGTCATGAGATGTCTTCAAATTTACCGTCGATGTTGCGCATGCGTGAGGCAGTGCCACACCATCACAGCCCTTAACGGCAGTATCCCATCAGGACCACGCGCTGCAACCTTATCATGCGTGGAATATAGACTAGTCCCTCGGTGAAGATCACGAAGTGGGATATATTGTCGTATAAGGGGACGCGAAAAGCAGAGCATTTATATGGCGCGCCCTTGAAGGACGCGGACATTTTGCCCCCGGAAAGGGTACTCCGAACTCACGAAACGTCGAGTTGCTTCGGGGAGAGTGAGAGAGATTCCTTAGTATGATTGAGCTGTCTGTGCCAGTATCGGACAAGGGTTTTTCATTCCAAAAGCGTATCGCCATCGTCTAGTGTGACATTAATAGTTCGTGAATACAGTTAAATGTCATACAGGAGCTCTGGTAGCCCTGATAATAGAAGTAAAAGTAGTATATCGTGAGATTCGAGCAGTCATATACATTGGGCTCGCCGGTCGCACACTAGACGAGCCAGTTCAAAATGTCATCCAATGTCATCCGTGTAAAGCGGTCAGAATATTGTGAGATGCCTTCTCCCAGATCTTACACTGTTTATCCAAGAATTGCCTCTCTAGCTGATCAAAAGAAGCCTGAGATTACGGTCAGTATTTGCTTATTTGCTTCTCGACTCGAAGATGAGAGAACACGCACATTCAGCTTGTTTGCCAGATCACGTACTCGTTCTCCCAAGAGATGGATGTGATAGAGCCTCGTACTCTTTCTCTCTAACCAACCACTTATCGACTCGACATGACTGTTACAGATGATGAGAGATGCACTTCCTAGGAAATCATTGACTACGTACATTGCCATTTTCTCTACCCTCTCTTGATATTGCATTGCCCAAGGGTCAGTACGTACATCCCACTGTTCCTTGGTTAAAGTTCGTTGCCTACGCAGACATTCTTGCGCGACAACCAAAGAATCTTCAACGTCATCAAAAAATTTCTGGAAGAAAAAAATGAGCGACACTGTGACACGGTACTAAGGGAAGCAGCTCACCACGTCCAGGAGATCCATGCGATGCAGTGTGTCATTAACGAGGTACAGGCCGCAGACAGCTGCATGGCTGGTGGGTGGGAAGCTTCGCTCCATCCGGGAGTAGGCACTAGCGTACTGTTGACTCCGAGTCCGCCGGGCTGGAGTGGTATCGAATGTCGCTACGTTTGTCGATATCGCTCGCGGTTTTTCGGGGACAGGTGATGGTTTGACGGAGCTTTCTGTCAAACAATCATGATACGAAGCATCAGAATCAGAAGCGGTATCTGGGCTAGTTTTCGATGGGCTCAGGAATGCTCCTGTTTGCTTGTCTGAGAGGTGTTCGGGTGGTCGAGGAGTAGCAGTTCGAACGTGACGGTGGCCGGAGGCGTTGGGATGGTGGTCTGGTTTCCGCAATACGACAGGAGGCCGATTGCCATGTTCTTCTCTTTTTCCCCCAAAGCGCTTCTCGACTTCTCGAGTGAGGCGTAAAAACTCCTTGTACGCCTGCCCGACATACTGAACGGTGATATTACGGACCTTGTCGGAATTAGGCACTCTTGGCTCTTCAAATTCTCCGTGCATAGCCAGAATGTCGAAATTGATGGATCGCGTAGCCCGGGGTTGCTTGATTTCCACATGATGTGGGAATTTATACTCAATGCGAGGGGAAAAGGGGTATGAAGTACTAGCGTAATGCTGCCTGCTTGGATTGATGGAATCGACGTGCGAGTTGAGGGATGGAAGAATGTGGAAAGTCTGTATAGGTGAGGGTGGTGGAGTAGTACCTGGGGCAAGCGGCTCCATTTGAGTTGGTAGGTCGGCCTTCGTGGAATGTCCGGGAACATGAGTCGAGAACTGGTTCGGAGTCGCAGGCAATCTCGATTGCGCCTCCAAGTCGAATTCAGCGGAACGTCCTATGTATCTCCAGTTGCCATCCGGAGCTGATTGCCAAGAATTCGACTTGGAGGTAGGGTTTCGCAGTGATTCTTTGCGCTTATAGGGAACCGACTGTTTCGTTAGAGCATCATAAATATCATGGTTTGAGGTCGGAGGGACTTCTTGATACTGGCGGAACTCGTCAGGAGCAGGTTTTGACTCCCTACGATTTGGGAGGCCTGTCTGCTTCGTTTGAGAGTCATAATTATACTTCTCGTAGACCAGAGGAGGCAATTCTTTGCTGTATCGGTAGGACTCGTCTTGAACTTTTGAGACTCTGCGTTTGGGAGGGCTAGACTGTTTCGTTACGGTGGAGCGTGGCTCGTAGTACGAGGCTTGAGGAGGGGCTTCTTGGGGGTCGTCAAGAGCTGGACTGTGGGTCCACTGACCGGCATTCGCCCAAGGGTAGTCGTCCGGCGAAAGCATATTTACAGCGCACTAGTCGCCTATGACTTCTGGATAGGCGTAAATTGTGCTATGACATTCGAACAGGAAAGGGCGTAATATAGCAAATAATGGGTGGCCATGTCCAAGTTGGCAACAAAGGATTTGACGTCTGTGGGCGACGGAACAAAGGAGCTTAACGGCATAACGAGGTTGTCCAATATACGAAACACGAGTAACACAAGCAACAATCGGCCACCTTGACAGGAAATTCGACAATAGAGCAAAAACAGGAACAAGGACACAACAAACATCGATGACGACGAGCTGATGGTGCTGCAACCAAGACATAGATATACATAAGTCGGTCGATTATTGAGGCTCCTCTGGGGCCGGGAATAACGTCAAGGCTTGAACGTTTCCATTGTGGCTAGGCCTGAACTATTACCCCAGGCGCACAGTGGAATTTGGAACTTTGAAATGGTTTTGCCGGCTATAGCCGAAGTCGGACAACGACGACACATGTACTTATCGAAAGACAAGTTTGTTACATTACAAAGGAATTTACAAAGGAATTTACAAAGCAGAAACGACACGGACAGCAATATGCAACTGGAACGAACAGGCAAGGTAGAGACTCGTACTGGGGGCATCATAAGCAAAAGGCCCTTTTCCATAAATAGAATAAATAAAATAAATATAACAAACTCTCCCCCAAACGCCATCTCGCCAAGTCCAGGTCTTTGGCGCCAGTTATCTCGTCAAATCCTAGACCATGGCGCCGGGGGAGTATTCGCCCAGGAGTTCCGCCTCGACGCCGCGACAATATTGCGTAACATGACATATTTCTTCCGCCACTCGCCGCGAAGCGCTTTATCCCGGTCCCATCCTGATAGATCGCGCCTCGATCGCGCAAGGCGAAGCTGCTCCCTGGCATTATCGTGTGCTTCGGTCAAAGCGGCGTGTAAGCGGCGGATTGAGAGCCGCTTGATGGCGGTCTGTATTTAGCAGAGTGGAAGGGTAGAAGTTAGAGAAGGAAGGAAGGGCGAAATGTACGGCACGCACGTCCAGCTTCCTAGCCAAATCCAAGAACTTCGACTCATACTGTCTAAGTTTCGGCAGCAGCTTATCAAGTACTTTCATTGAACACTCGCGCCCGCACACCAGGTTCGAAAGCCTTCCAAACGCCTCCATTGTCCTTGGCGCATAATCGTCAGCTCATTCAAACCCCCTTATTATCCAAAGACAAGTAACACACCTATCCAAGGAGCATAGCTGTTTTTTCCACCGCTTAAACCATCTATTAGTCCACAGATGCTCAAAGTCTCTATGTTCATCGATAGCTCGTTGTAGGAACTCTGATATTTTGTCAAAGAGCTTCCGTATGTGAGTGGTCACCTCGAGATGGTTATAAATAAAGGTGGTAAAGTTGGGGTCGGTTTGGCGTTTTAAATACTGTAATTTCACATTATTAGCCTGATAGAAAGAGAGAGAAAACGAGATAGGGAGGACTTGGCTACATACCGAATCGAGGTTTTCCCACCGTCGTATCACAGACCCTTGAAGCACATCGAGACGCCTCTGTGAAGCTTCAGGGGTAAAATCGGAAGGGCTGGGAGGGGGCGTTACGCGCGGGGGTCGCATAGGAGCTTGAGGGGCCTTCGTAGCTGGTGATGGGGAACGGGGATCAACCGCTCGCTGTTTGCCTTGCGCCTTCGTCTGATCGCGAGGACCTACGTCATGACGATTCTGATTACGATTATCACCCATCGGGACCGTGTTGGACATTCTCCTGAGCGGTGGACGATTCTGTCCTCCTGGCTGATTGGCTGGTATCCAACCTTGGATGGCCGAAGGTGAAGGTGAAGGTGAAGGTGATGCGGATGAGGGTGTGGAAGGGACGTAAGGGGCGTATCCGTGGGGGTACTTTGGAGTTGCAGACGTTGCAATATGGCCATCAGGCCAATATGGGGCTGGGTCGGGTGGCGGGGGCGCAGGGTGTGTGCGGGGTTCTTGGGTTTTGTTAGGATTAGCTGAAGATCGAGAGGGTGGTGGATGCCAACGATGTCCATTCACATTGCCATTGGCATTTGAAGTCGGAGCCCGGTGTCCGTTCGTATTTCCATTGCCATTCGAAGCGGGAGCCCAACCTCGCGGTGGCTGTCGCGACTGCCAATGATAGTAGTCATATCCATACCCCGGCTCATCCTCATGTAAAGAGGGAAGGTTCACTGGCACTTGTGAAGATGGTTCAGGCTGGCGGTGATGCTGGGGTGGGGGTGTCGAGTAGGAGTGAGATTTTTCTTCAAACAACTTAAAGCCTTTAGTCGTTTCCTGGAAATGAGAGGACGAAGGCGAATCAGGATAGGGTGGAATAGGCGGTATCCATATTCCCGGGCCCCGCTTAGATCGCTGGGATTGAGGAGGAGAAGAAGAAGGAGTAGAGTGACTCTGGTTCCCTGCTTGACTGGGACGGGGTGAGGAAGTGGATTGAGGTTCGAATGGGATTCCATGGCGAGGTGGCGAGGAAACTCGTCCTATCGGCGTCAAATTGCCAGTTCGGAATGGGGAGAAAGTGACAGGACTGGGTGGGGCGAGCTCCTCTTCGGTGAACATGGACAGCGGTGATGAATATAATGTGTGATCCGAGAACACACGCGGTAGTTGGGGTGGGCTGGGTGTATTTGGCTCTATGTCCAAGATTTCTCTCAGGCGTGAGACGAGGCGGTCTGGTCGTAACCGCTGATTACCAGCGGTACCGCCGGGAGCACCTTGCGGCAATGGGTTCTTGAACGATTCGGAATCAGGTGACCGGGACCCCCTTCGAGAAGGACCAGAGGGCGCTATTGAGGGTGTTACAGGCAGAAGGCGGGCTGTACGGCCAATGGGTGGGGGCGGTGGCGTAGAATTTGGTGGCAGCGGGGAAGACACCAGGTTCAGGTTCCCATTTTCGAGGTCGGCGGTCTCTGCATCTGAGGGGACATCATAAACCTGACCTAAAGTTGAGACAAACTGCCCGTTTTCGTCCAGTTCCCAATGTCTTTCAACCATCGGGGGGGTTCTGAAAAAGTCCAAGGTATCTGAATGAAGAAAGTGGTGAGGAACCGGTGACTCGCTGTGGTTTCAAACACCGAACCATAATGTCCGGATTCATCATGTGGGTAGCCTTTTTGAAGGTTTAATCGGCCATGAGACCCATCAAGAAAGCTGGGTGGAAGGTTGGGACGTAAGGGGGTCATTCGAGGTCGCCTTTCTGGCATCGGACGTGTATTGGAAAACATTATGAGTGGCGTGAATAGGAATAGGTGTCGTTGTGTCGTATAAATTGTCGTCTAGGAGGCGTCGCGTAAGTGTGGCCAAGTGGGTTGGTATGAGTCGTATTGGCGCCAAAAGGTGGTTCCTTAATACCTCAAGCGTTATACTATTAGAGATGTTGTTGTTAAATATACAACAAGAGGCAGAACAAAAAAAAAAGCCTACCATGGGAGGGTTGAGAGAAACGATCATGACAATTGTCGAGGTTCGAAAACAAAGGACTAGGTAGTTCCTTTTCGGGCTACGCGACGGACGCGTAGCTTGTTCCAACCACGATCAAATGATCGCATATTTCCGATGTGTTCCGGTACCCCCCGGAGTGCCCATATCCACCACTCATACACATTTCAAACGGTATAAAATTATACACAGTCGTTATTAAATTATAAGCCCCCTTTCCACTCATCGCCACAGGCCCCAGTGTACTTTTCTGATCCCAAGGGTTCATAGATCAACGTTAAAAACCCAGCGCCCACACGTCATGATCAGCCAATATCCATGAACTTCGCTCAGAACAAGCAAACAAAATTGCTAGGGAAGATGTATCGTCCATCCTCCCTCCGATTCTCGTCAAGGAGCTCGCCGCTCCACCATCCATCATCAGGGGTCGCCGTCACCGCAATAACATCGCCCGCCTGGAAATCAAACTCCTCCTCGATCGTCGCAGTGTAATCATACAGTGCTTTAACTGTGCAAGGAAAATCACACATCTACATCAGCCCCCCGTGATTGCGACAGCAAATCAATAACTTACCATAAAATAGAACAGCTCCGGTCTCTTGTGGCTCCGTCTGGGGCGGTGGTGTCGGCATTGGTGGCTGCTCCTCGAGATGGTATTGATGGCTCATGGGAGTAGGCAAAGGGCCCGAAACACGGTTCGTCCTCACCGTCACGTTCGTCACCGGCGGCGGCACGTATTGTGGTTGCGGCGGGGGAGTATGGGTATGCTGACTCGGTGGTGAAGGTGGTTCCATATTAGGCGGCGCTCCCAATGGTCCATTATGGTGCGAGGAATTGCGGGCCTGGTATGATTGCTTTTGAGGTTGAGAGTGAGATGGATACAATTGCTGCTGGGGTTCAGAATGAGAGCTGGCAGAGGGCTTGCGAGAGGGTGCTGGCTCCTGCGCCCATATCTGTGGCTGAGGAGAGTGGGGAGAAGACGGCGAACCGTTCTGTTGCTGCCGAGATCCGTCAATATGCAAAGAATTATAGTTTGGTGTTACGCGGCGTGAGATACGTCTAAACGCCGCCAAGCGCGTTGCGGGTATCGGCTCTTGAGGTGCGGTGCCGTTATATTGGGTGAACGTCGCCGGGTCCGAGATGAGGTTTCCAGTACCGTATTTAACAATAAAGTTGTCAACATCGCGCTCGGCTTCTAGCTGATCGAGAACCATACGAATACGCTCGCAAGACTGTTAAAAACGTATAAGAAGATCGTCGAAGAAGTAGAGGTATGATCGTACCTGGTCATCATTGACGCATAGTGTAGACACCTCGTTAGCATAGGACCAGAGCGTGTCCTTCATAAAGTCCAGACGATCCTCTTCCAAATCCTGACATGCATCACAAAATTCCTTCCAGTCTCCCTCCCATCCTGGCATCATATCGAGAAGAACTTGCGAAAAGTTCGCAAAGTCCATCTCATTCGCCTGCACGGTCTGTTGGGCTCGGCGCAGCTTAAGTTGAGCGCGTTCCAGGTCCTTGCCTTGGGCAGTGGCACATTGCTGGGTATATGATTGAATCCGCGCGCAGTCCCCGTCGTATTTTTCTTTAGCTTTCGCCACATATGACTCCTGGGTCTGTTTGGCTTTAAACTTCTTCTCCACGGCGGCCTGAACGTTCCGTCTATGATTAACCTGCTTTGCATGCATAAGAGAAGTCTGCGCCTCAAGCGTCGAACGAATCGAAGCAGCTAACTGGCTGTGGGATGCAGCCTGCTTCTCCGTTTCCAGGCGTAGTATGTCCAGCGAGTTGCGCAGCTCACTAACGTGCTATCAGAAAAGCTCCTCCATGTCAAGTAGTTAAGGGACGACGTACCCAATCTCATCCCCACCGAGAGCGGCCTTGGAAATAGCAGCCATGCGCGAAGCGTATTGCTCTTCGATTACAGCTCTGCCCAACCATCCTCAGTCCCAGTCCTATCACACGATAGTCGCTCACCGTACCTCTCATTCCAGAAATGCCTCAGCTCGTCCGTGGTCTTTGTTGCGCCCCTCATTCTCGACAACAAAATATTAACACCATCGTCACCCGGGCCCCAGAATGAATTGCAGAAGTCCCGAGATGGCTCCCCATATAGCGGATCGCTCCCAGACCCCTGGGCGCCGTTGTACTGCGATAACGAGGTACTCGAGGCCATGGTCTCAAGACGCAGAAAGCCGGAGAAATCAGAGAATGGCTGGATCACGAAGCAGAGGTGAGCAGTACAAGTAAGAAGGGATTATAGATGGCTGTGCGCCTGATATCGTGACAGATTATTGATAATGATGGAGATGCACGACTGAGATGGGAAACGATTCCGGCGGATTTTTTCTCGTCACTGCCGATTATGTGGGTCCAATGCTTTATATTTCCCTCGGCTTATACTTACTCTCGGCTTCCATACCGATTTTCATAAGATTTGAAGCAATTAAGAAGGAGAGTTTGCGATCACATGTAAGATAGATGCATCGTGGAACCTCGGCTGGATTCGGGAAACACGAATTGAACTTGGAAAACTAAACTATTGCTCCTCCCTCACACATCATCCCCAAAGGAGACCTGCATAACTTGCGTTTCACCGGGCTGACTATACATGCGGGTCCATTGGTGTCTTCAGGGACTGATCCTGATCTTTGCGCAGATATTTGATCATCCCGATTTTTGATCACGACATCGACGTGGCCTAACTCTTACTGCTTAGCGCCTCCTGCGTACACCAAGACGCACTGACATGTCGACTCAATGGGCGTGAAAGTTCAATGTCCTATCTGCACACAGGGCCGCTGTCGCTCGACTTCCTCTCAGTTTTGGCGCACCGGGCGCCCCTGGGGCTCACCAAATCAGTCACCTATCCGTCGTCCTCGGGGCCGTTGACCGGCAATATGACCGACCCATATTGTTGCAAGGTTAACCCATTGCGCGCAGTGACTTTCCATTCAGAATTGCCGACATAGCCCGTTGGGTCCCTTGCTTCTGAATCTCCCTTTCCGGTTCGCGTTGCATCGTGGGCTCACAAACCATCACAATTTTTTTAGCCGCCCTTTAGGCTATGTCCGCGATATCCCATTAATGTCCAGCAGAGGCTGAGCACGGCAATTACTCTTTGCAAACTCATTGTAGGACTCCAAAAGGAAGATGATATCGATGGAATATTACATTGGGAAAGCGCCTGCTGCAACACGGCTAGCTCCGAAGGCCGTAAAGAAGTTTTGGTCTCATTCGCTCTGGGATGGTGGGGGTCTATGTGGGTCATGCCTTTGATACGGACCATAGCATCCCTTTCCCGAATATTCTGAATGACCCACATATGGACATTGGTTAGTCCTGTGTCTGTGCGTATTCATTATCGTTCGGTCAACATTCGGCGCAAAAACTTTTTCCCCAGCCCAAGTCGGCACGCGCGGTGAGTAGCGTTACCAATGCCCTGCAAATGCTTAAGTTCTGATGCGAATTTTTTGAGTTTGGGGCAGGTGTCACGAATATGACTCCCCAGAAACTTTCCCATTTCCAATGCAATGATAATATCTATCAGAACGTCCATGCGGGCCTCAACAGGATACGTTAACGTTCCGTCCATCGCCGGGCAACTGTGTACATGTGATACTCATCATTTTGAGCTGACCAGTACATTCCTTCCCTCTGCGCTATGACGAAACCAAGCGAAGACCGGACAGCATATCCTCCCCCACGTCGTTTGCTGTGTTTATGAAAGTGCCAGTCTTCGGCACATTCACTAACCGCTCTCGGCCTGGGTGCTGGGCTGGGTGATGGTTGTATAATTTGCAATCGGAGCGCTTCTTCTTGTTACTTTATTTATTACACACTTGAACTTCCAGATGCGTTTTACAATAGTATCGCCTGTAGCGTCCTCCTCATTCCTGGCTACCCGTCTTCTTGCCATCCTCATCTAATCAACGTGATCTCCGCCCCATGTATAGGCTCCATCCAATACTGTTCCTTGTCATTCAAGTCGCGGCTACATGTGAAGTCCTCCTTTTCAACTTCGCGCGTCGAAAAGCTGTTGAACCTCCCACCATGATCTCAAGGTGACGCCACAAACAATTGCCCACTGCTTAGCTCTGTATCAGCAATCGACCTATTGCAGAACAATAGATATCTTATGCTACATATACAGTGACTCTCAGAACAATGAACCGATTCTCCAACTTCCCAACAATGAGCACTCATTTCGATGTCTCAACATTTGTTGTTCCACCGAACACGTCTAGGAAGAACGGCGTATAAACATGAGCTATTGCCAGTTACCTCAAGGATCATTGCTATAGTCTTAGACCAAGATATCAGCCTGATTGGATACCGTCCTGGTTGGGCACTTCTAAGCACTGGACAAAATGTGAAGATGGGAGTTGTTACCTTTATAAGTAAGCCTGCTCAACTATGTCGTATCAGTTCTTCATTCGGTACAGCTCCCCTAATAGACGCAACTCCTGTTAACGGTACTTTCGTCATGCTAAAAAAAGTCCATCGTATTGACTCTCCCGACGAAATCTCCGTCGGTACACTCTTGTCTTCAATAAGCTTGGCCTCACCAGGAAACCACTGTGTACCTTATTTTGGAAGTTATTGACCTTCCAGAAGGCGCAGAGGAATCAATCATTGTCTTGCCTCTGTTAGTGGCGACGGACAAAGCACCATTTGAAACGATTGGCGAGGCACTGGAGTTCGTCCGCCAAATAGGTGAGGTGCGTTCACGTTAAAGATTCCACGGAAATCAGGTCTGAACTACTCACGTCAGGGCTTGGAATTCATGCCATGAAAACAATATCGCTGACGAGTATGCCTTCGATTCTTGAGTTACCCTGCTGATCTGATGTTCTTGTGAGGGACTGCAAAAGCAATAAAATGGTGGCAGACACCCAGCATTTATTTGATGCACCCCTTCATCCACAATGAGGCGCGATTTCAGCGGTGACGCTAAAGTTGTCGGATCTCGAACCACAAGGCTTGTCAAGTACTATGTCATAGACATCGATTTGTCCAAATAATATCCTCCCGGAGCCCCGCACCTTGAAAAACCACCTTGGGGATGTGATAAAACCGTGCCGGAGCATTTGCTGCCGGATGCGCCGCCGTGCGACCCGTTCCCAGTAGATTCTTCAGAGAAAGCTTTGTCCATGGCTCATAACTGTGTTCTGTGCCGAGTTATTTCCATTCATCTCCAGGCAGGGCTGGGAGGCCGCTATAGTAAAGCAAGGATTCGAGTTTATGCGCGAGCTTGTCAACGACATCACGAACGCCGATCCACTGAAGAGACCCAGGATGAGCGAGCATGGAAGGACTGGAATACCAGGAGCGTAGGCATAATGTCCCATTATCACATTCTAAACAAAGAATTTCACTCTGCACCAAAAGATATGGCACAAGAAAATGTCCCCAAGGCCAGTGTCGCCACCGCCGCCCGCCATCATCGGTCATCGCGCCCTCACGTGTTTACTTTCCTACGCACGGGCCACCCTTGTGAGG
>JAFLHD010000048.1:3742-38165 GCA_018856295.1 Blastosporella zonata | reverse complement strand
CCGATGATACTTTCGTCGAGATAGCCGACGACGACGAAGAGCTATCAGTCGACCCCGCCACTGTCACGCTCTCGGAAAGACCGCGTGACTCGGATCGAGTGGCCGTACGTGACGGTGTGACGATTGGCAAACGAGTCACAAATGTCACACTGTCTATTGTCCCCGATTTAGGTAACAATTGACATTGAAAAGCACAATGGGAGCTAAATTGCATTTCTCTCGTCCTATTTCTTGTCTCTCTCTCATCTCGACGTCGCCGGTCGACATACTCTGGCAATGTCCTCTTGGAACGCACTTCCCCCAACTTACGACGCTCCCTCTTCATCCACCCTCACACCCTACCTTCAGCTCCCTCATCTCCTTTCCCTCACATGGCTGGCTTATCCTATTCTTTCTCTTGCATTCGTGGCATTTAGACTCCAGTTGTCTCTGGCTTCAGCTGAGGATGGTGTTACTAGTGCAAAAAGCAGCCTCCTCGCGAGTTGCAAGGCCGCGGAAACGGCGGCAACATCTGCAGCGAGTATGCCACGCTATATGGCAATTGCGTCCAACGATCAGTTTGCCGACATTGTCAACGGGTCTCTCAACGCTGCACGAGAGACGCTCGTCTTGGCACTAACCGTAATGGAGGCCATCATCAATTTCATCATTGATTTCTACCGCTCCACTTTTCTCTGCTTTCTGGAATTGGTAGTTCGCGGTGGCCTGGATCTTCTAATCGGAGCAGTAAATGAAGTGAGTTCTTGACGCTTCGATCCTGACAAGTTTCCTGACTGTCGCAAAGCTCAACACCGTCGTGCAAAGCGCCGCCGATGGAATTCGGACAGCCATCCAAAGCGACATTACATCCGCCAATAGTGTAATACAAACGGCTATCGATGCTATCAACAAGGTCAATCCCTTTGGCGACATTACTGCACCAAGCATCCCAGTCCCCGATCTCTCTGCCTTAAGCAATGTCACTTTGCCTGATAGCTTCACTCAGGCCTTGACCAGCCTCAACAATTCCATTCCCACCGTGGCTCAGATTAAAGACGCGGTCGAGTCTGTGTGCGTATCTATCGTGCCTTGTGTCCTTCATGTCCTTATATTTTATTCAGTGTCGATACACCGTTTGAACTCTTGAAGGCGGACATCAACAACACATTTGGTGGCATCAATTTCGACTCGTCTATCCTCCCCGTTCCCCAGCTGAACACCATCACCTTCTGCGACCAAATGGATCTGTCCATTGTTGACGACGTCGGACACGACCTCATTCAAACCGCAAAGATCGGAACCATCATCTTGATCCTCCTTGTCCTTCTTCTCATCGGTCTCAACTGCCTCCTGGAGTGGTACAAGTGGCGCTGCATGAAGGCGCACCTGCAATACACCCGTGAAGCTTGGACTTCCGACCCCACCATGGTTCATGCCAAGGTCGCAACGGCCCCAAGCGTGTCCCTTACCGACCATAATCTCATGATGCTCAATGCTAGTGCCGCGCACCCTCTCCTGACACGTATTGCCAACAATATGTCAAAGATTTTCCGCCTCACGCCCACGCAGCATACGCACCTCCGGTGGTTCTTCCACTACATTTTCCATCCACCGGCACTAGCCTGCTTCCTCATAGGCCTCATTGGACTTATCTCCATCGAAATCCAGCTGGCTGCAATGCAGCCGCTGGTTGCCAAGTACCAGGAACGCTCCGCCAACGCTACGACCGACTTCTCCAACACCATCTTCACCGCCATCAACGCGAGCATGTACAACCAATCCGCCGCTTACGCCAACGACGTGAATGGCCACATCGATGCAATCCAGACCACCATCAATGATGGCGTCTTTGGCTGGGTCAACGTGACCACTACGACCTTGAACACTACTATCGTTGATTTCTACAACGACGTGCAGAATGTGGTGAACACTGTATTTGGAGGAACCATCCTAGAGTCTCCAGCCCAGGATTTCATCCGGTGCTTCATTGGCAGCAAGGTCGACGCTATCGAGAACGCCCTCACCTTCTTGCACGACAACCTCGTCATTAATGTGCCACGCATGAATGAGACTGTGCTCGTACTCTCTCCGGGCTCCGTCAACGAAGCAACCCAACCCATCGCCACTGCAGCTCTTGGTGGAGGGGACGGCGACAACGAGGGTCTTATCCTGAAGCTCGTCAACTCATATGCAGCGTCACTGAAGAAGGAGCGCATCATGTTTGGTATCTTCCTCGGACTCTGGGTCTTTGTCGTCTTCGTGGCGCTCTGCATCATCTTCTGGCACTCACATGGCAAGCGCCTAGTAGAGATGCACAAGCGCAAACGCTTCGAACGCGAACAGCGCAGCGGGATCGACGGGATCATTGTGCCCTTCCGCATGTCCCCTGCGTCTGGGGAGAAGGGCTCCCCCAACGCACATCTGGACTTGCCCTCGTTCACGCCGCTGCCTTCCCCCGGTGGGAGCGCGTTCAAGCCATTCCATTTCAGCCGTCATGCATCGCCGACGGGTTCGAAGACCGATTTGACGAAGTTGTCACCATCTGACAACGAGGCTGAGCAAGGCGGAAATAGCGCTGGATGGGGCGAGACTTTCAGGCAACGGTTCATTGCACCACCTACCGATAAGCTGAAGGCGATTCGCAAGTCCATCGGGAAGGAACAGCAGGTCCCTGATCAGCGATCGGTCAGCGATCGGTCAGCTTCTGACAATAGCGCTCAGGATGAGAAAACCCCCGCTTTGTTCGGTCGCATGAAGTCGATGCTGGGCAAGAAGCCCACTACTATGGAGGCGCGTCCTAACCTGAGAATCTCTATCTCACCTCCTTCATCAGACGGCAATCCCCCTGGTAGTCGTGTGCTCTCGTCCAGATGGTCATCGTCCCCGATCGAGCCCTCAGCCGATGGTAGCTCGCCGTGGAAGAACCTGATCAAGAAGACCTCTCCCACCCAGACACTCTCGGTCTCCGTCGGCTCTTCCCCACGCGATACACCAACTAACGTCGAACCTTCGGAGGTAACCTTGATGGCTCCCTCTGAACCTACACCTCAACCCTTCGCCCCTCCCATCCACCTCGGCTTCGAAGACTCCCGCTATCCCAAACTCCACGGCCCACCCAAGGTGCCCCCTCCGCCCCTCGCGCTGAAGCCTGCTCCCAACCATTACCGAACCCCACCGCTCATGCCCCTCCCCCCCCCAGACAACACGCCCATCACACGCCTCCTCACGACCATGCACGCACGCCAGTCATACTCCATGGACCCATTCGTCACGCCGTTCGATGACGAGCACCAGGTCAGCATCGCACAGCCTGTCTACACACGCAAAAGCATCCCGACAAACCCTTTCCTCAACTCGCCTGCCGTGATGTGATTTTTTTTCTTCTCCCCGCCCCAGTTGCGGTGTGGATCCTGCCCTTGCCTCCGAATCATTTCGTCAGGCCCTTACGAGTTTACGACATTTGACATTGTAGAATATCCCATTCCCGTAATTTTCTGTAGCTGTAACATCTCACGCCTGACCACGCGCTTCTCTGATCCTATGTATTTTTACTGCCAATCTCCGTATGCCCCTGGCTGGATACTTGCGGAGTTGAATATATATGTAGCGACGTACTAGTACTTCTGTCCTGGTGGATAATATGCAACCTCGAGCAAAAATAATACAAATGTCCTTTTTCAAACAATTCCTTGCGAACTTGAAGAAAAAACTCAGCTTGCAAGATTTATTTAAATATGGGATGTAAGTATTGTCCGTAGGTGTGAACCTTGGTGATGGATGATCATGAACTCTATTTACCAAGCCACAACAAAGGGCTAAGCCGTAATGTATCGTTGTGTCCGCTCCGTCTGTGCCTGGGCCTCTGCTGTGCGCCTCCGCCGGCGGTCGATCAGTCTGGGTGCTACCACCGGCGAACAGGTCTTGTCTCGACGTTCGGTGACTCGCCCGCGTGTCGTGTGTCTCCGTTCTGTTTTCCTCCTTCGACCTTCCTCTTCCTCCTTCGACCTTCCTTCACTCCCATACCTCGTCGTCGTCCGTGTCGTCCGCCTCCGCCTCTCCCCCGCATCCTTCCCACTATTCTTCTTCGTTCTCTTCTTAGTCTTCCAGCTCTGGGGTTTTTCGCTGTCTCCCCGATTCCCCGGTCTTTGTGAACCCCCCGGACTCCTTCAGGAACTTTTCCATCGCCTCTAGGCCGTCCTCGGTTCCCAGGAGGATCCCCAGATCCAAATCTTCATCGACCTCTCGAAGTATCCCCCTATGTTCTTCGTACCTCGGGCCACGTATTAGAGACGATTTGAGATCTGGAGAAGAAGTTTTGGTATCGTCCGTATCGATTAGTGGTTAAATCATCTCGTTGTGGCGCGTTTACGCACTTTCAGCTCCGTGAAGCCGCAGGCTCGAATCCTGCTACGGACATTCCGGGCTCAAAAAGCAGATTTTTGAATGGGCGATGCATAGTGAACTTGAGAGTTGCCCTTAATCAAGTGGTTATGTGACTTGATCATGCTATACCTCGAACAAAAATAATACAAATTAGCCTCCTTAAAAAAATGCTTGAAAGGCATGAGCTTGCAAGATTTACTTGCTGTTCACAGGCCTATGTAAAGTGGACCCAGTATTTGGCTTTCTATCGCTTCGCAGAAGCAAAAGTGATTCAATGTCTGTCCAAGAAACATTGTCGTCCGTATCGATTAGTGGTTAAATCATCTCGTTGTGGCGCGTTTACGCACTTCCAGCTCCGTGAAGCCGCAGGCTCGAATCCTGCTACGGACATAAGAAGATATTCTCAAAAGTCGAAAGACTTTTTACGTGGGCGATGAACTTGTGGTGCACTAACGTGCATTGATCAAGTGGGAATGTGACTCGATTCCTGGTCCTTGATCAACCGACCACCTTAGTCCGTAAGTACCACACTTCGAAGATGCGCCTATACAGAGACATGTTCATAATTTTTCAAAACAGAGGTATTGGCTGAAAGTGGTTAGGAGATGCGACGCTGCACGCGCTGGGCATGTGACTCGATCCTCCCACCAAACCAAAGTAACACAAGCTGCCAAAGATGCTCTAGTCTTTAGACGTCTGATCCAGTAAATCTGGCCCAACTCTGAAACACATGGCTTTATCAATGAACTTTCGGGACGTTTTTTTCCTTGACTTAAACCTGTTTCTCCCAAAGCCCCTTTTTCCTTGAATATCGAGTGTCTCAAGCCCAAGTGAGGGTCCATCTTGCCCACGGTCGATAAACGCGTTGATGTAAGATCGACCGACAACTCGCCCAGCCTCTGAGGCTTTTTCGTGACTCTTTATTGGCGACAATTGAACTTTTACTTTGGGATCTGGAAATCACTGGACCTCATCCAGAGCTTCTCGTGATTCTTACACTCTTGGCCAAGTTCCACTTCAGGCAATGGGCACCATTTATGCGAGGGTACGAAGTCGGAACCAAGCCCCAAGACCAGTTAATGGTTTTCCGCCTTTCAAGGGCCATGCTGCAGCAAGAGTTTAAGGTGCGGTAAATGTCAAACTACTCTGGGTCATTCATCAATACCTCATGTGATGTGCCTTCTCACTCCTCATATAAGATGGACCTGTCATTTGAAGTAAGAGACGAGGGTCCCTTCTTTCAAACCATGCTCAAATTTAAAGCATTGGCCGTCGTCCTTATTTTGACTGCGATCCTTGCTCCCTCATCCGCTTCCCCAAGCGAAGCTCTAGCAAACCTTGGCGCCGCCGAAAAGAAAGTCTACCATTGTACGAACAAAATCCATTTATTTTATGTCTTGGCACTGATTATTGTCTTGCTATAGGTGGCGAGGGTGTATGTATAATCTCTTTTCTACTGTGTCTACTACTCATTACATAGCCGGATAGAACACATGTAATTTCTTTGATCTAAGCAAGTCTAGCATGGGATTCTCACTTGTTACTCTGTGCTTAGGTCCGAAGGACGGCAATTGGACCTGTTGTGGACCCATTGTAGTGGGGATAGGCGGAATGTACGTCCCGCCAATCGTTTTACCTAATCAAAATTAGAAAGATGGACTACTGTCTTAGCTGTCGTCAACTCGAACCTGAGGAACTTTGCGCCTTCTGACTGAGAGAATTCGAGTATACGATCCCTGTTTCTGCCTGACCAAATCCCGAAATGCATTTTGTTCAATGCCGCTCTCTACGGTACCGGACATTCACTCTCGTGGCGTTGACAAATTACGATGATTGCCTTGGCTGAGTGCGGTAATGATCCGTTCCGACAGGATATTGTGCCTTCAAGTTAGGATTGCTACGATTTTCCGTCTGAGAGACACGAGTCTGTGGCACCCACTTTCCTACCGCGACCTCTCGCAGTCAGCTTTGCACCTGCTACGGTAACAAGATACAAAAGACAGCAGGATATCCCATTTCGACAGAGAAAAAAGTATTTCCAGAACTTACCAATTGGGGTAGCTTGAACCCGTAACCCACCTTGATGATGGTGTTTGGTCGAGAAAGGGTCAGGCGCCGAGCACCCATTACCCCATTCCCCACTCTCAGCGGGGGGATGGAACTACCGCCGACCGCTATAAGAGTGCTGTCTGTCGAAGGTAAGATTTATCAGTTTCCTTCCCCAAGGTTCATTGATATGCTCAAATCTACTCTCTTTGCCCTCACCCTCGCGCTCGCCGCTATCACTTCACCTGTTGCCGCAGCCCCCAGTTCAGCACTCCCTGAACCGGTTCACCATTGTACGTCCATACTACAGTCAAATTATTAATCGGCGCTGAACAAGGTTTTATACTAGGTGCCAATGGAGTTGTATGTTTCCCTAGTTCTCCCTCTTAGTACTCAGTGCCAATTCGTGCATCTGACATCCAATAGGACCATTGTAAGCCTTTCAAATATAAACAACCTATGCGCACGATATTGGAAGTGCTTATGCATATTTTTTTATAGGCCCAGAGGGGTGGACTTGCTGTGGGCCTATTTTTCCTGGTATCGGTGGGAAGTCAGTCGCCGTCTTTTGTCCCAAGTATACTAGAGCGTTGTCGCTAATAATAATGCTAGGTGCATCGATCTCGGCACGGATATGGCCTGCATAATGTAGAACAGAGGATATTGAAGCCACAATACCACCGATGCATATATAATCGTAGGATTTGGTTCTTCGCTGTCAGTGGTGCTCGTCAGTCGCGATCCCCAAGTTCTGCCATTCAGAGCATGCATGACAAGTTGATCACCAAGGATGGGGCTGCAGCTGGCTGAGGCCGATACATTGCAATGTGGGCTGCGTTACAATGAGATACAGATTGGAAAGCACAAGGGTATACATGTTTGGCATAAGGGGCATATAACATAATTCGCTTCTCATAACCGCTCGACCAAGATCAACTCCTGCAGACGTCGGTTTGAATCATGGCAGGTTTCGGGTCATAACCGATCTCTGCTGTCCACAGGTTCCTCGCTTGGTCCAACAAGATCAGCTCCCGCAGACGCAGTTTGTCCCGACGGTAAGGAAGCAAGTTCTTATCCTTACCCTAATGATGATATCTTTAGTATACAACCCACTCCAAAATCATGCAATAAGCCTACCAAGCCTTCGCGGTACCAATAATCAATTATATTCGCAATTTGTCCTACAAATTCAGCGACGCGCATCGTGGCACCGTTGTTGTGGACAAACGAGAAATCGTATTCCTTTTGTCTAGGCGCCCCTGTAGAATCCAACCACTGGAATAGCTGGTCAATTTCCAATACCATCGAGTTCATTAAACGCCCACTCACGTTGATAACTAGGTACGCCTTGAACGGTATATTCATACGCCATGGCTCCGGTACCAAGTTTCGCATGTGCTGGGTGGGAAATGCTACTGCGTCCTTCAAATAATGGGACAGACAGGCCACAACAGTGATCCCAGTAAGTCCAACATGTTGGTAATTGGGCGAATAAAATATTAAACGACTGCGATCGAGCGTCATGAGCGAATTTGGGACAAGTGACGGCCTCGTCACAGAATGACGGGAGTCCCTTGAAACTGGTTTCATGTTGGGGGTCGGGTGCCCTGGCAAGCTAGACCGTGATTTGGTCGGTGACGCCCCAAGGCATCGACGTTTCTCCGAGCTAGACGAGCTGTACCGTATCTTCTGTGACCACGGGGTCTGAGGCAGAATACGTCCACTACACGTCTGGATGTATGGGCGCTTCAGTGGGGTAGAAGGTGTTGCCGGAATGCCAAGAGAGGAAGCGTTTGACGAAGCAAAGAGACTCGAAGGATACCTCATATTTGGGGATGAGATTTGGTGAAGAATGAGGTTGGCGATTGGTCGCGTGAGATTGAATCTGCATAGTGAGGACCTTGTGGGAGAAGCGCTCGAAATTCTACGCAGGGACCACAATATCAGACGTGAAGATCTCTTCCTTCAGACCAAGTAAGGCTCTAGAACTCGTCAGATAGCTCTGTTGACACATGGCTTCCCAGATACACACCGATCACGGGCCAAGACACCAAGCTCCCCCTGCCCTACAACCCACGCGACGCAATCCGGGACCAAATCCAATCATCTTTTCAAAAGTCGCTCACAAACTTGAAGACGACTTACCTCGACAGCTACCTTCTCCATTCTCCGTTCAACACACTCGAGCAGACCCGCGAGGCGTGGCGGACGATGATGGCTCTACAGGACGAGGGCAAAGTGCGCATGATCGGCGTCAGCAATGCATATGACGTGAAACTCCTCCATGCCTTGAGCCGCGATCGGAAGGTCGAGGTGGTGCAAAACCGGTGGTTCGAGCAGAACGAATGGGATAGAGCCGTTCATAATTATTGCAAGATGAATGGGGTTATGTACCAGTACGTCCTGTTCATCAGCTTTGATCAATCATCTCAAGCTTCGTACCTTCCGTCAGGTCGTTTTGGACGTTGACTGGCAATCCCTCCATTCTCAACCATCCCTCCATTCTTGCGATCGCCGCAGCGGCAGCTTGTACTCCTGAGCAAGCCCTTTTCAAATTTGTTCAACAGAAAGGGATCATACCTCTGTCTGGCACAACTAAAACGCTTCACATGCAGCAAGACGTTGCGGTTCATGGTCTTGAAGTGCCCGAGTTTCTTGACAAATTAGACGAGAATCTTAACATGATACGCAAGTAGGAATAGAAGTTCGAGGATGCAATATTGACATGTCGATGAACTTTTTTGAACCGGTTTCTAAAGTTCTATAACTTGGAATACCAAGAAGTCGCCAGTGACTGTGTAACCTTCAACATCCACTGTCTAAGGGACAAGTCTGAAGGGCTCTGAGTGATTGGGATCGGCAGTGTCGAGGCTAGAACTTCAGTCAGATGTCATTTATAATACTGTATGCAATGGGAGCTACTATATAAACTACACTCGATAATACGGGGTTTCCGCTTCCTCAGCCTGACTATCTTCTTGAACCCGATTTAAATGTCGCATTCTGTGCTATATAGGCTCCACGCGCTACCATTCCACACGCCACACCCTGTAATACGCGCCAATACCCCGAATAGAAAGAACAAAACCGATGTTTATAAACTCATCATTGCTGCCGGATATGGATTAATTGTTGTTTCAAGGGTCCAGTACTACAGTTCCCAGAATTGGACGAGATGATCGGGTGCGGCTGCACGTTTTGCGCCGTGGTTGTCAAGCTGATTGAACCCGAATGCTTTGGCCTCGGTTTCCACTTCAGAGTCGATGGAGAACTGGTGGATATGTCCTTCGAACTGTCAGCGGGCTCAAGGAGAATCAGATAGTGCCGGAGGATATGGAAGCAGGGCATAATGCCTACATAAGTACTTACCACGCATTGCCAAGTACTACTTACTATAAATGTGGAGAGCTAAGCGACCTCATCGAGAAGACAAGAAAACACACGGAGGTGGGAGACCATGACCTCAAGTGTACGTATAACAATACTTTAACACCGAGAAAATATGGACCTACAACCGACTAGCATCAATGTTTGGTTGTTTACAATTAGAGTGGGTCCTGGCGCGCACTCTTAGGGACAAGAACAGAGGACGTACCGAGAGCGGTATCATCAGTGCCTCGGCTTCTCCAGGCGGAAGCTGCGGTTTCCGACAATCCTCAAGCCAATGCATTTTCCCGCAATTAGGACACGGCGTCGCCGGCATAAGCACTTTACCCCTCTTCCTAGTCTTTGGGCATAGACTCATCATCGCATGGCGCTGGCCACACTTCGAACAATGGGGCAGCAACTGCTTCTTGAGGTTCTTCACATGGTCGCACTGCTCGCTCCCGTGATGCCCACCGCACGCGGTGCAGTACTCGTGCAGCTTCCGCGGGGCGAGGTTGAGGAGCTTGTGGATGGCGGGGATGAGGGGCTGCCGGTGCCGCGGGGGCAGTACGCTCGGCGCGCCGCCGCCAAATTTGGACTTGTAGAGATCCTCGATGAGTATTGCGACACGGATATCGCGCATTGTTACGCCTGAGATACGGAGGGGGCGTTCGTCGCGCTTGATCCATTCGGGGCGTATGGCGGAATGAGTCCTGAGCGCCAGCGTCACCGTCACGATGCGGTTCTTGAGTATAATGGACATCTCGATAGGGTGGTGCTACGTTCGCAGGTGATAAATAAGCCGAGTCGCCAACGACGCGAATACGAAGAAGGTAACGTACATCTTCTTCCCGACAAATAACGTCGACGCCATTTATAAATGCCATTCCCTGGTTCCAGTCCTCAAACGTGAAATTCCTATCGCCGAGAACATTCGTCACCGCGTCGCTCTGGAGCATCTTCTGAAAACCAAGATGCCAGCCGTACTGGTAGAGGGGCAAGATATGATCGATGAACTGTTGCGACGTGAACCAAGGGGTGGGGTAGCCTTCCGGGCGCGGGGGCGTTTCAAGCTCGGGAAGAGCTTCCGGTTAGGTTAGCAAATGGGGGGTTCGAGTGAATACAATGAACGCACCGGGCGCTCTTTCTTCGCCCTTATACTTGGACTTTTTAGCCTTGATTGGAATTGGTCCCTCAGTAGCCAGAGCCTCAGCAGCAGCAGCCTTTTCCTCCTCGGTCGCATCCAGCGCAATACGGGCCTCATCCAGCAGTGCCTTCGTGTAGCGTGGCGATACTACCGCCTGTGGTTCCGCCGGCCTCATCCTTGGACCCTCACGCGGTTGCTCCTTGTACTGCGTCCGTATCTTCTGAAAGACTTCGTCCATGTGGTGGGAGTCATCGGAATCGGTAATTATGCTGGGCTCTGAGAATGCATCAGCTGCTGGAGTAATGGTGTCCGACGGAGCCGCTGCAGGAGGGTCTTGAGTAGAGCTCGAGTGGTGTCGAGGATATAATGGGCTGAGTTGGGCCTTTTGAATTTGGAGGGTGGGAGTGCAGCGGGGCAAGGGGCGGAGGGCAGCACGGTGTAGGTGTGCGAGAGCCCGGGAGGTCATCTTGTTCAACGTCAACTCAACGATGTCAAGAACTTTCAATAAATTTGGACGCCAACGAATTTTCTCACATTCCACGACGCAACGGCTGGCGCCTAATTATGACTTGGTAGCTACCACCACAATGCCATATATCCCTGCTATTCTACCACATTCTCAGCCCAGAAATTCTCAGGAAACTTGTGCTGGAGTGTGGCCTTTAAAGTCAATGACAGCTGTCTAGGTTGTTACCTCGAGTCGAGTACTCTTGACGGAGGACAGGCTTCATCCAGCAAGACTATCTTCCCGGAGTCATCATATTGAACGTCTTGTCATGGCACTGAATAGCTCTCTTGGGAGTTGAAAACATATCCTCAAAAGCGTGTCCTCCGCCCAAAAGCCCCTCTGACACTCAACATATGCTCAATACACATGATTCCAAATTGACAGCCCTAGAACGCTCTATATTCTATATGTGTATCAAATACATTTTCACTTGGTTTAAATCTGGGTATACATATGAAGCTCTACTTGGCCAAGCTTTTCGGGAACCCATCCGCCTTGAGGAGAGATTCCTCCGCTCCAAGTGCGCGTGGTCCATCACCCACGCTAGCGTGTATGAGCCCTTTCACAGCGCCGACCTCGAACTTCTTCGCCACGGCCTCATTGAAGCCCTCCACAACGCTCCAAGACGTCTGTGTGATATCGGCGGTGCCAAAGAGGTTGAAGACGTCCTTGAACGAGCCCTCCTTCTGTGGGAAGTACTTGACGATGAGCTCCACGATCTCCTTCACGTTCTCCTTGAGCGTGTAGATGACCGCGTTGGGGCCTGCATCGTACGTGTACGCTGCCTTCCTTCCCTTGCCTGCAGCGACGCTAACGCGGTTGTACTCCACAATCAGCGCAATGATAGCACGGCTCACGTCGTTCAGGTAAAAGATCGGCGGCTCTGTGTCAAGTGCGACGGCATGGAACTGGTTCGACTCCGCCATTGTGATCTGTGCAAAGGTATCAAAGTCCTTTTTGAGAATGGCCTCGGAGATGGCAGCCATGCGCTGCGGGACGACGTGTGCGATGCGGTGCTGGAGGAGAGCGGAGGTCTCGATGGTGCGCTGCATGCCGCTTGTGGAGGAGGTGCCTTTCTTGTCGTCGGAGACAACGCAGATGAGGGCGTGCATGTCAGGCCAGTGGGATTGGGGCGCGACCTCGACGGCGAGGGAGTCAGAGCCGTCGGCAGCAGTGCCCTGCTGCCAGGCAACGAAGCCGCCGTAGAGGGAGCGGCAGGCTGAGCCGGAGCCCTGGCGTGCGATGAGGGAGAGGGTGGAGGGGGAGACGGGGAGGGTGTAGAGCTGGGCGAGGGATGCGACGAGGGCGGCGAAGCCTGAGGCGGAAGACGCGAGCCCGGCGGCGGTGGGGAAGTTATTGAATGATGCGATGTGGACATGGTACGATGATAGCTTGGGACCCCGGTGAGATGCTGGATTTGGGGTAGGTCATCGGCTAGGCTTACCTTGGGCTCATTCGGCTGCACATCTTCGACTTTTTCTTTCCGGAGACGCTTCATCTCGGCGATACACGTCGCCATGCGTCCCCCGGTCTTGATGTCTTCCTCGATGCCGTTAAGCCATAGTCTATCATTCTCAAAGGAAGGATCGGCGCGCGATGTGGTGGTTGATCGCAGGTGATCTTGGTCGAGGGTGACGGAGAGCGAGGAGTTGGTGGGGAGGATGAGCTTTGTGTCGCGTTTGCCCCAATACCTGTATAGTCTAGATCAGTGTCGCGCACTGATAGATAGGACAAGTGCGCACTTTATGCAGGCAATATTGACGGGCGCAGAGGCGGTTGCTTGGAAGAGGGCCATGGTGGTACGATATTAAGAGCAGAGTGGGACGATTTATAGAATTAAAAGGCTTCGGAGATAAAAAATGATAACGATCTCGAAAAAAAAACCCAAGTAGATGTGATTAGAAGCGAACAAGACTATATACCGTCAACGGCTGTAATTTGACGCGGCGCGGTGCTCGCTGTGGCCGATGACTAGCTCGAGAAATGGGATGTACAATTGTGAGTCACGTGTGTCTTTGTCAGTTTTCCCACGATTTGTATCCGACGCGGTGTCTTTGTCTGCGTCGAAGAGACAAACATCGAGTTCAACGTGCACCACAGCGACCAGCCCCTTCTTGTCATCATACAATCCCTCCTAAACGCTTCCCCACCGCTTGTGCAGCTCGCGGACGCCGGCAACTAGCATCGTCCACCGTTGATGCGATGTACTACCCCCAGCAGTCCCCCGCTATTGCACACAAGTTGGCGAGTCACCATGACCAGTCGTCGTGGCCACGGCCGCACCACCAGGTGCTGGGTCCTCCTGGATCGCAGCCCAACGTGGGGCCACCGCCGCCGTCGCCTGGCTATGCCTTGTACACCAACGGAAGCATCCAACACCACCCCCATCCCCACCACCCACTCCCCATGCAGCACCACCATCACCAGAATTCCCTTTCTCACTATCCCTCACCCACCAATGGCCACTCGCTGCAGCAGCATGTTCTTTCTCAGAACTCGCCGGCGACAGCAACGGGGCAGATCATGTCGGCTCACTGGCAACAACAGCTTCTCAAGTGCGAGGTGCGTGCGATGTCCGCTGATGTTCGATTTGTGCTGAGTCTTGCAGATGATTCGCTCGTCACGCTCGCCGTTCCACCGAGCACGTGCAAGCGCATTGGCCTCGCGCACCGTCGCAAAAGCAGCCATCCCTATCACAAACCCAAACTTTGTCAAACCCCCGGACGCTCCCCCCGAAACCGACGCTGCCGAGGCCTCCCCCGCAAGCATCGCAGCCGGAGCCGTAAATCACCCCTCTTCAACTGTGGCGCCCATCAAAGCTCCTCGGCCGACGTCCATACGGCCCCCGGAGAATTCTTGGAGCTCACTTGACATGGGTGGCGTAAACCTAAAGAACATCCCCCCAACATCTGGCCTCTTCACCTTTAACTTCCTCATCAACCTCTACCTCAACCACAATGCCCTCACCACCGTACCTCCACAGATCGCCAAGCTCCGCCACCTCGAGCTCCTCGACCTCTCTGGCAACCCCCTATCTACCCTTCCCCCCGAGCTGGGCATGTTAACTCAGCTCAAAGAGCTCTACGTCTTTGACAACCAGATCACTGATATTCCCCCGGAGCTTGGAACTCTCCACCAGCTCAAGACTCTCGGAGTCGAGGGCAACCCCCTCGATACGTCCCTCAAGCAGCTCGTGCAGAAGGATGGCACTCACGCTCTCATCTCTTATCTCCGCGACTCATGTCCAGTCCCCACACCACCCCCCGAGCGCGTGTGGAAGAACCTCCTGTCCCCCGCGGAAGAGGAGGCTATGCAGTCGGATCCGTACACGGAGACGATCAGCGTCCTCAGTTATAATACTTTGTGCCCAAAGTACGCTACCGAGCGTCTCTACGGGTACACCCCCGCTTGGGCCCTCACATGGGACTACCGCAAACAGCTCGTCCTCACCGAGCTTGTGAAACACGATACAGACTTTTTATGTCTACAAGAAGTCGATATCGCTGCGTATGAGGACTACTTTTCCAAGTATCTCAAGGGACACGATTATGATGGGTTCCATTGGCCCAAGTCACGGTACAAGACCAAGAAGGACACTGAGCGGCGGCAGGTCGATGGATGTGCGACATTTTACAAGGCATCCAAGTGCGTTCCTTATTCCTGTTGTACTACCCAACGCGGCGCTGACTCGATACAGGTACACGCTAGTGGAGAAGCAGCTGATTGAGTTCAGCGCGGTCGCGATGCAGCGGCCCGATTTCGAGAAGACAGACGACATGTTCAACCGCGTCCTCATCAAGGACAACATCGCCGTAGTGTGCCTCATGGAGGACAAGCAGACACATACACGCTTCATCGTCGCGAACGCGCATCTCGACTGGGACCCCCTCTTCTGCGACGTCAAGCTCGTGCAAGTTGCCCTCCTCCTCGACGAGATCGATAAGATCGCCGCAAACTTCGCAAAGTACCCCCCACCGCCGCCGCCCTCAGCGCACACACCCGCCAGCGACGAGGCGGACCCTGGCGGAAGCGGACCCGGCGATCCTGGCGCTTCCTCCTCCACATCGGCATCAACATCGAAGCCCCTTCCGCGGCCCGCACCGCACTATTCCGACGGGACCAAGATCCCCCTCATCATCTGCGGCGACTTCAACTCAGCCCCCGAGTCCGGCGTATATGAGTTTTTATCCACAGGCCAGCTCGCGCCGACGCACCCTGACTTCCTCTCGCACAAGTATGGGAAATACACCACGGATGGGCTGAGGCACCGTTTAGGCCTGAAGAGCGTGTACGCTGCGCTGGGCCCGGGGGATCCGCCGCTGACGAACTATACGCCGAGCTTCCAGGGGAGCATCGATTATATATGGTACTCGAGCGCGAATGTCGCGGTGAATGGGGCGCTGGGAGAGGTGGATAAGGGATACTTGGAGAAGGTGGTTGGGTTCCCAAATGCACATTTCCCTTCAGAGTACGTAGTTCTCCCTTCGTTTCATGTTCACGGTGTGCTAACCCATGTTTTGTGTGCGCCGTAGCCATGTGTGCATCACCGCATCGTTCCGCGTGAAGCCGCAGCGAGAAAACCCGTCCCGACCACCACCTACGTTCTCATAGGCAGGCATAGGTTTCGTTTGGGTTCTGGGTGCTGTGTTGTGCTGTCTGTGTTGTCGTGCGGACATTGGTTTCACGTTCATTCATCACTTCCATATCTCTCAATCTGCTATTCTATTGTCAAACAATTCACTTCATTGTTCATCGACGGGGACGGGGACGGGCGGTCGGCGGCTCTGTGGTTAACTCCCTTCTCAACAACCTTCACTCAATTTATCTTGTTTTATTTCTTTTTCATTCCGTGTGTGTTGTTTAGTATAACAAGTTTTCTTTTTCTTCTCCGTGTTCATACTCATGAAGATTTCATCCACATCCATCACTCTTATTCAACTGTCCTGAGTCTTTTTTATTATCATTTCACTCCCTCTGTCCCTGCTGTCACACTGCCATCATCCCACTTGGTCACTCTCACTCCTCATCTCCAATCTCACTCTCTCATTCTCCATCTCACTCTCACTGTGTCGTGTTCGAATAGCATCTACTCCTCCAGTCTAGTTTGTGTAGCACGTTCGTTGTATGGCTCTGGGTCTCGTCGCATTTGTTAAACAAGAAATTCCTCTCAACTCTCAACCGGCTTGTTACTCCAGCTCGTGTGGAATGTTCGGGTTTCAGACGAGGCAGCGGCCATCGGTTGTCAGTGTTTCTCACATTGATATCAGAGAACTGATTGTGGCGTCGGCGGCGGATAGCATGATAAGCGGCCGGTTGATATTTTTATCAAGTTCCCTGGCTTCTCAATTCTCCGGGATGCTCCAAAGAGGAAACATTGTTGCCACACACGTCATGACGTCCATGCAAAGCGAATCTATCATTCATTGCAAATACACAAAGATCCCCGCCAGCTCTTGTAGTCCTCCTCGGTAACTAAAATTCGAGACCATAGATCAACGTAATCTGGCCCCTTTGTTGTCAAGCTTTTGAACCTGATTTTTTTTAAAAAAAGAAAAAAAAATGACTTGAATGTTATGCCAACTATCTTGGTCTTTTGACTTACGAAAGTGAAAGTGCCTCTACGAACAGTTACGGCATAAGACGACAGATTTGGTATCGAGTTAGGAAGCAGGTTGGAGGCGAATCCGAGTTGATGGATATCGAGTAGATTGGGAAGACATAAGAAGAGAAAGGTTTCAAAGTACGTGATTGGTGGTGATCGACTTCCCTAAAATTCAAATTTTAAGGAGTCACAGTGCTAAATCCAGGGCTAATACGAGTAGGTGTTGATCAATGTGCGACTGACTTGTCAAGAGAGGCAACCGGTATGACGTCGACGCCGTTTGCTGTGCTTGAAGTATACCATGATCGTCCTGTAATATCATGTGAGCCGGAGGAAGCGCCAGGCTAGTCAGGAAACTCACGTTGTTTTCCTGCAAATATGGTGACAATGATACTACAATCCTGCTTGCAACGACGGAGCTGCTGCATCTCCCAAAGAGGGTGAGGATGTTCAGTTCTTCCTTGGCACCAGGAAGCAGGGCCTCCATAATGACTACAGGATCGCCTGATCAGAACCTATGGTTCCAGGCAAAGGTTATGAACACGTCATCGGTCATGAAACCCCTGCATCTAAAAACTCTGTATGAGGAAAGAGATGCCTCGTCGCTGAGTTGAGGGTTACCGAGGTTGGCACTGATGATACACTGTGTAGAGCAAATCAACGATCCTCGAAACCATGAGTTCCGTGGTTGGCGCACTAGTCCAATATAAATTGTATTCCTTGTTCACCTTGAAACATAGGCGACGCTTCGCCAAAGATGCGTATATTTGCTCAAGATGCTATGGTTCGGAGGGCCAATGACAGGTGAAGAAGTGGAGCTATCAGCGCTCACAGATAACGAGGGCTTCCTGGAAATGTTTGCAAGGCTTTCCACTTCAACGATGAACTTGTTGGGGACAGGTGGGAAGGTGGTAACCTTGTTGAGATTATAGTTTGCCCAATGCCAATAGAGTGGGCACAGGAAAGCGCGAAAAGGTCTTCATGGCGATTAAAGGTGAGATCGAATGAACGGCTGCAGTTATTTTATACACCTGCTAGATTCAGAAAAAGCAGAGGTGCGAGATTGCGAAACATCGGTCGATCATAGATCGAACGCGCACAAAACCATATTCTGAGGTGGTTTATTGGTTTACAGCCCGATTAACACAATATTATAATATACCCTCGGACGTAAAGTCTGTGCAGGTTAAGCGATGAGGTCCCAAGAGATCAGACATGTCAAACATTTCAGGCCAGCTGGAAAAAAACTGAAACGCTGAGGGATTTTCGCAAACACAATTCACTACACATCGGGCTTCCAGCTTCCCATGGACGTTCAGTTTCCACCAAGGCATGTGCAGATTAGCGTAGGGCTTCTGAGAAGATAAGCCATATATGTACAGAGGTTGAAACACATGAGGACAGCCCGCGGAGGTTTGCGCCATGGCAGCATGCCACGGGTTAGTTGTTGGTTGAGAACAAGAGGTGTGACATCAGGTCAAATTGTCACACTATCCACTGGTTGACCCACGCGTCTACGCCTGCCCGGCCTTCTCGAAGACGCAATTTATATCAATAGTTGCTAGATTTCATCGACCGGGATCATGTCTACAGGCTTAGACAGGCATGCTGATTGCACAGTGTCGCTGATATACTCTATTGTCGCATCCTCTGCTCACAGTGGCCGATACGTTGCAGAGAACATAATGGTTAATAAAAACCAGGATCAGTCAAGCAGATGGAGCGGAAACTCTCAAACAAATGCGAATCAATGGATTACCCTTCGACTCGAAAGACTGGCCGTACTCAGTTGCGTTGCTAATCACTTCATATTCGTTCTCCGGACTGACGCGGACTACACCCTGCTTGTCATCAGAGACTATAACTTTCGGAAAGGTGTGCCTGCATGTTTCTCATTCGCCAGCCAAACCTGACATTGTAGACATCAGTTTCACAAACGTATGCCACCAATTCTCGACCTGTCGAGATGATGTTTACATTCTCGGGTAGCTCATCCATGCAACATGAAAGACTTCAAACTGTATGTCGGGCTAAGCGAAGACCGTATGAGCGAGGTCCTTCGTACAGGGCTCAAGAATGACATAACTCCCGAGACGTTCCCTATCAAACAGACCAACAACGCTGGAATATGTTTTCCGACACGATACGTAAAGATAGTGCCAATATCGTAAGCCCAATAGAACACACATTCGGTCCTTTTTTGTTGATTAGCTATGGTGACAAGTGCGCACGGGCAAAGTTTCCACACCTCAATATGGCACATTGCTCTCGCGGGAATAACCGACGAAGCATACGTTGAACGAGTTCGACAAAAGTACGACGAGGTTGGTCAGTAACAGTCTCAAACTAGGCCATCCAATAACCGGCATCTGAAGTATCGAGAAACCACTGTGCTCCGCCATGTGCTCAAGCACCTACGACAACGTCGACTCCTAACCCCTTACGAATCGATCATTTCGCGTTCCGGCTTCAAACTCGAACATCCCCTGGTTACAAAATTGTACGAGAGCATCGTTCTACAAGGCGACTGGAAGCAAGCGGAGAACCTTCTTTCTGTTATGTCGAAGACGAACTTATTTGATTCCTACCTACATGGCACTCAACCATATGCAGCGTGGAAACGACTACACGGCACTGACGCGGACGGCGATGTACCTTCTCCTCGCGGTGGTCACGCGATGTGCATGGACCCTATCAATGATATGATTTACCTGTTCGGCGGTTGGGATGGTGAGAAGAGCTTGGACGATTTTTGGGTGTATAGTGCCAGAGAAGACAAATGGCGGGTTCTCAGCCACAGTACATCGGACGAAAAGAACGCTCCAGGCGCACGCTCGTGCCATAAGATGGTGTTTGATACTAAGACGGGCAGTATTTACTTGCTTGGACGGCTGAGCGACTCGGATGCCACCAATGCGATGAGTCGAACGGGGACTCCTGCGCCTCACACGAGCGATGGAGAACCCTCAGCGACTCCCGTTCGTGCGTTTTGCTCAGAATTCTACCGTTATCATACACGGGGGATGGACAACGGGAAATGGGATTTTCTGTCTTTTGATACTGCAGTGCGTCATTTCTTTGTCCTCGCTCGTAGCTCTGCTGACCGAACAACAGTCTCAAGGCGGACCTCCATTGATTTTCGATCACCAGATGGTTTTGGACAGCGAATCCCAGATCCTCTACATTTTCGGTGGCAGGATAGTGGACGGCGACTGGGAAACAGTCAAATATTCTGGTCTATACAGCTACAACATACGTCTAAGTAAATGGAAGTTACTTCAGTGAGTACTACTTGCAGGACCAGAGTCGCTTTCCTCCTGGGCTAACTGTTGAAAAGGATCGCAGATCCACCTGTCGTTTCTGCTTCCATGATCCCATCTCGTTTTGGTACGCTAAATGCCCATCTTCATTTTGTATATCTCAATGCAGCCCTCTTTTAGGTCATTCAATGGTTCTAGAACCCGCAACCCGTACACTGTACATTTTTGCAGGCCAGAGGGACGACAAATACCTTTGTGACATGTTCGCCTATGACATTGCCACAAATACTGCGACCGAGCTCTTCGCAGACTTTTCAGCCGCGGGAGGCCCTGATTCCTCGTTTACTCAGCGCTCTGTGATAGATCCAAGCCTTCGGGAGCTCTATGTGTGAGTTTACTCTTTTCGCGGTGCTGCTTCGAACACACCACTTAATCCCTGCTATTCTTTCAAGTTTTAGCGGGTTGACACGAAAACAACAACCGGGTGCTCTCACGACCATCTCCTCCGAGGCACCAAACTGGATGTTCTCATACGACTCGAAGCCAGGAACGTGGACGCAGATCCTGTCGCACCCGCCTGATAGAGAACCTTCAAGCCCTACGACCGATACGCATGATGAAGAATACCTCGAGCAGCCGCAACCTCGGTATGCTCACCAGGTCGTGTATAATCCTCTCACCCGAACAGTCTTCCTGCATGGTGGAAATGCTGGTGTCGTGGACGCGATGGAACATACTGGAGAGGAAGGCCACAAGGAGGAGCGGATGGACGACCTCTGGCAGATGACATTAGTCAGGTGAGTCGTCTTTCTAAAAGTCTGGACCGGAATTCATATCGTTCTAGGGCTGGATCAGAAGAAGTCATCCGAAGAGCTACATATCAGTTGCGCCAGCAGCAGTGAGTGCATGGTGAGGGTATTTTACAGGAACTCATCATTCCGCAGATTCCGTGAGATGTGCGAAGATGCAGCTCCAATCAAGGCCCTAAGTTTTCTGCAAACGGAAGTCTCCGCTGTCGTGGACCACAACGACGCCAAGGAAACTGATACATTCCGCTCGCTCCTCACATACCTTCTCTCCCCAAGCACCCTAACCCCCTCCCCGACTCCATCGTCGTCCCTGCCTTCCACGAGCATGAAATATATTCTCCCTTCGAAAGCAAAGGAGGCGCGAGAGGATGACGACGAACATGGGGATGGTCCCCCACCACGCAAGCGCTCGCGTTCGCGCTCCCCAGATCATGAGGACGACCACGAGACCTGGACCAGCAGGCTGGAGGAGGATCTCCCGATGGCGCAGGGGCCCGTGAACATGCACGCATTGCTGGAAACTGAAGATCCAGGGGAGCATGGTACCGATGCTACAAGGGGGAAACTGACGGCAGCGCGGTTTGCACAGCGCAATGAGGTTTTCGAGAGATTGCTTCCATTTGTATCGGATAACGCGAAGCAACCTTCGGGAAGCTTGTTGGATATCGTTTGTATGGATGAGTTTGATGGACGATAGGATTTTTGTCGGTGTAACGAACGCTGTGGCAAGTATTTGCGTGTATTACCAGCTGCACTGTTTTCCCATGTAATCTTTAACAACTGCTTGCATCGCAGATTTATATGTGGTGGGAGGATGACTTTTGGCTGAGGGGGTATGCGGAAATTGTTAATAAGTGCGGCGTAAATGCAGTGTTTGCAGGCAACCGGCCCCATTAATCCCTAAAATTAGTATAGACCTCTTAATCTATCACTTGTAACATATGTTCCAAATTGAAACCTTGCTGGTATATTTTACACCACCACCACCACCATCACCACCCACGCGCTATGTCATGATGGAATTCCAGCTTCAATCCCTCGCTGGTCCTCCTCCACCTCGATTTTCTGAGCCTCCGTCCTCAACAAACGTGTCTTAATTCCGATCTCTTCTGACTCTGTGTGCTGCCTGTAGACATTCTCCGTGCTTGCATAGCCCGAATCCACCCTCCAAGTCTTGCACTCGAGCTCCAGATTTCTGCACTCGAGCTTCTTTCTTTCCTCGTCCTTTGCCTTTAAGTCTTCTTTGACCGCCGACAACCGTTTCTCCCAACGATTTTCGCTCTCCAACAATTCTGCCTTGAATTGCGTTTCCCTCTCCAACAACCTGGCCAGCCAGCTACTGTGCGTCTCCACGAGGGTTGCCTGCCAGCGCTCTTCTATCTCAACGAATCGCAACTTCTCTCTCGCTACTAGTTCAACTTCGTATTGAAGCGCCTGTTTTTCGTGCTCGAGCATCCATTTGTCGCGCCTAAGCTCAGTGGCCTCGTTTTTGAGCCGTTCGTTGCTTTTCTCAGCATTTGATCGTGCATTTTGGCATGCTTCCAGTTCCGATTGAAGGAAAAACAGTTCATTTCCCAACAGTATATTGTCTTTTGCTAACGTCTGAGCGAAATTTTCAATACCTATCCAAATGCAAGTTTTATCAGTCAATCCTCACATGAAGAAAAGAAGGATAAACGCCCAAATTTGATTTATATCACTCACGTGGCTAGACGCGTACCTCACGTGTCTAGCTTTTGGCGAACTCTTACGTTCTGTCGCCGTGATTGAAGGGCAAAGGAAGCGAGCCCGGTAAGCAGGCCTGATTTTTCGTCTTCTTATCAAATTAGTTGCCACCATTATGAATAGAGCTATCGTACAAGGTGCCGCGGTACATTAGTCGTCAAGATTTATCGCGCTTCCAAACTTGGCATATAGCTGGACTTTAAGAGCTTTCATCTGTGTGTCGCAATCCTCACTCGATGTTGACAGTGTCGATAACCGCGTGTCAAGAACCGATTGGTCTTTTTCGAGCCGCTTTTGCGCGCGGGGAAGAGGCATGTGGAGAAACGCTTCGCCTACTTTGTAACTGTGATCACGGATAAGATAAAATCATATGAAAGAGTTAAAGGAGACGCACAGAACTGGTTCATCTTCATCAGCGAGTTCCAGCTCTGTCGCAAGATCGTCAAGAGCCTCTTTCTCCTGCTGCATGTGAAGTGAGACTTAGCTTCCGGTTGATCAAGGGTAAACACACCTTAAGTTCTTCCAGCTTCACCTCAAGATTTCGCATGCGAGTATTCAGCTTGGAAAAGGTATTAATTCGTTCCTGATCCTCTGTAGAAGCAGTCAAATTCATCTAATTCACTGTAGCGGTGAGAATACTGACCCCATGTAACCTCTGCAGCATCGTCATTCTCCTCCTCTTTTCCAAGCTATACTCGTGTGATTAAATGGGGACAAAGAACGAGAAGAGCATACCATTCGTAGGCTGCTCATGGTGGGGACCGGGATTGCGATTGTCACGGTGTCACAGGTCCACATGGAACGCCAGTGCACGTGAATGCGTCATTGATTTAAAGTTGCCTGGCGGAGATTTCGGCGCCAAGTACAGTAATGTCCACCATCCGCACCAGAGCGACAGCCCTGGTCAAGGTCCCTCTGCTGTCGTTCGACAACGCAAAGACCTTGCTATTTCTCTATGTTATTCTCACTCATTCTGTCAAGGTTCAACGTCATCTAAGAGCGCGAGGGATCGCCGCCTCTGCTCATGAGATATACACTTGGATTGCACAGGCATGTTGACGAAAAGCGTTTGTAGTGCTGTAATCTAACGGTTATTTAGCGTGTAATCTCATTACTACTGCGTCTGCCCTCAAATGCGGCCAAGGTGGAGACCCAGATGAACCAGGCTAAGCTCGACATCGAAAACAAATTGGTTCCGAAAGGTGCCGATGTTGTGCGCCATCTTTCACTTCCAGACAAAGGAAAGGCACCGGAATGGATATTCTCTCAAATGGACATCATGGACACCGAACTCGGGAATAGTACCAATTGGAGACAGGGAAAGCTGTCTGGCGCAGTCTACCGCAAGTCATTTCAATACCGTTTCCATGATCTATACTCATATTTTCATATCCAGACGGTGGAGAAGATCTTGAGAAGGTCATTGTCCAGGCATATCAACGCTACTGCGTCTCGAACCCTTTGCATCCCGATGTCTTTCCTGCTATCCGAAAGATGGAAGCGGAAATTGTCGCAATGTGCCTCAAACTTTACAACAACCCCAACGGTGCAGGCGCCATGACTTCCGGTGGTACGGAGTCCATCATCATGGCTATTAAGACGTATCGAGACTGGGCAAAGACTGTCAAGGGGATAACTGAGCCGGAAATGTACGTGGATGCATCTCGCTTCTGGATCGGCCTAACGTAACATTTGAAGGATCATTCCCTCGTCTGCACATGCTGCTTTTGACAAGGGTGCTGCTTACTTCAAGATCAAAGTCCACACTATCCCGGTTGACCGAGTTACGCGTAGAGTCGACTTAAAGCATGTAAAGCGTGCAATGTAAGTGCTGCATTCCCCTCTCATTGGTGATGCTCATTATAGACAACACAGAAATTCTAATACCATTATGGTTAGACATTTGCCACTGCCGCAGGTGAATCACGCTCATCAATAGCTTTAGCTCGTTGGTTCGGCCATAAACTTCCCTGACGGGAATCAGGACGACATCACCGCTCTTGGACAGCTCGCGTCATATCACAATATCGGCCTACATGTCGATTGTTGTCTGGGCAGCTTCATCATGCCATACCTTGAAAAAGCTGGCCTGTCCGATGGTGAAGATGGCAAATACAAGCTTCTTCCTTTCGATTTCCGCGTTCGAGGTGTCACAAGTATCAGCTGCGATACTCATAAAGTAAGCTCTAGGTCCGTTTTTTTCTGTCACGGTCTAGACTAAATTATTTTTCAAGTACGGATTCGCGCCCAAGGTACTTTCAATCGCCTTTTCCGAGTTATCATTAGATTACTCAACTTACTCAAGGGCACATCTGTAATTATGTACCGTGATACCGAACTCCGGAAACACCAGTATTATGTGAACCCTAACTGGTCCGGTACGCAGTCCGCTCTCATTGTCTGTCTCAAGCTCTCATAAGTTTTAATAGGTGGCGTCTACGGCAGTCCCGGTCTTTCTGGATCACGGTGCGCACCCCCGTTACACTAATATCATCGTTCCTGAGGTTATCTGACTCGATTATTCTTAGCCCCGGTGCCCTGATCGCTGGAACATGGGCCGTCATGCAGTACATGGGAGACGAGTAAGCACCCTGCACACTGTCGATATCAAGAGACCTCTGAAGTAAGTGTATTGCATCTAGGGGCTATCTTGAGTCCTGCCGCTCCATCGTGACGAGTGCACGCACGATTGCGAACACCATTGTCGAGTCTATACCGGAGCTATACATCCTCGGCTCGCCTCCCGCATCTGTTGTAGCCTTTGCATCGAAGCACCCCAAGGTGAACGTCTTAGAGGTCGGCGACGCGATGGCCCAGCGTGGGTGGCACCTCAATGCTATAGCTAACCCCCCAGCAGTACACATTGCCTGTACTGTGAGTCACTTGTTAGCCCTGTTTTCTGCCTGGGACGCATGCTGACAAGCCCTCAACCCCGTTGATACCATTGCTTGATGATCATATGCTTAATCTTCTGATATCGGATGATGTCACTCCCTTCCCTTCCATTATGATTGTGAACTTGGGGTGGCTACCATAATAGCGTCTCACGGTTTCCATGGTTGACACCTTCATCGCCGATCTCAAAGACGCGGTGCGGGAGGCCAAAATCGCGCCGTCTGGGAAAGGCACAATGGTCGCTCTTTACGGTGCGTGTTTCATCTCTATCTCTCTATCTCCGTCTGTATTTTCCATCCATCTTCTGTGGATTTCGATGACGTCTATTTGCCGTCTTTTTCTTGCACGCGTGAATTCCGAATTAGGAAGGTCCGTACTCGAGGGGGTCGGTCGTCTTCACAATCTTTGTACCCTTGTGGCGCCCATGTTGGTTCTCGATCTTCGTGATCGCGCATTTGCTCCGTTTGCACCTCCATCTGCATCCGCATCTTACATTCCCATCTACTTATCGCTTCGCTTACCCTTTGTACGGGCCGCATCTTGCTTATCATGTCTCCTTCTACGTCTTCCTCACGTTCTTATCGCATCTCTTTCATACAGGGCTGGGACAATCGAGTGCCGTGGGCCCATCAATGGTGGGACAACTCGCCACTGCATTTTTGGACTCATTGTATAAGGCATAAAGCGGTCATCGCCCGTGCTCCGTCCCGGAGCCGGAAGACATATGTATTGTATCGTAAATACGACTTCCTTGCCCTTATTACATGTCTATTCGAAACACTGTAGCTGTACTGGCTATCAAGGCTTGTATGAATTTCAACCAACTTGCGCGGGATGGATCATTTTCAATCACCTTGAAATACAGCTCCTTGAACTGACGTCAGAGTTGGGACTTGGCATCTTTCATTGTCTCCGAGGGAAATCAAGATGAGAACGGCACGTCGGAGTGCCTGAGTGTGCGCGATCCTCTGTACCTTGTGGAAGCGGACACGCTTCGAAGGACTCAATAAATTCGAAGAGCTTCATGATTATATGAGTTGCGGCGTTCTAGGATTTTGAACCCCATTCAGAGGTACGTATAAACCATATCTCTGAGTTAGGTAAACGTCATCTGAAATCGATATCGCAAGGAATCCAGATAAATTGGGGAACAGATAATACGGAAACGACATACTAATCAGCGCAGGAAACCCTGGAGGACCCTAGAAGGACCCACATGGGAGATCGGTACAAGCCCGAGCGGCAAACTTAAGAGATGAGTCAAGTCCAGATCGAGGGTACATCTTAAGTAGGCGTATCCATATGTAGATAAGTATGATTGACTCTTGAGCGTTCCTGGTTGTTTCCAGCTGTGTGGCGCGGCTCTGACTTGGCGACACACGGTCGTTTTGGCTTCCTGACTGGACGATTGCATTCAGAGGGTGCCTTCGCTCCATTTTGAGGGGTGTACACAAATGCATGGGGTTGCGAACAATTGCGAGGGATTCCGCGGTTGTAATTGGTTGATGTAGAAATTTTCGACCAAACTTCGACAGATGGGGGCGAACTATTGAATTTGAATCGCTATCATCCTCGAAGAACAGAGTCACAGAGGGCTTGACAGCAGAGAAGCACACCCGGGGATTATCATCGGAGAAACTCGGCCAAAACAAAGGATCTCACGATTTATAATTAGGCCACTTTATCTAACGTCTTGACTTGTGGTTAATGGAGGGTAGAGACTTTGTGCTTCAAGCCAAGGGCTTCCATTTAGAGGCGCAGAATATGGTCTCTCACTGTACTTGGAAGTATGCAACTGGCCGAGTACATGTGTTTCCCAAGTGTTTTCCTGAAGAATGATCGCAATGCATCGGGGATCGGGTTAGGAAAGGACCGGGCCGATACCGATCACTGTAAAATCTGTGCCTAAAATAAGCCGCCTCGCTCGCTTGCGCAACAAACTTGCGGCAAACGCACGTTTAGAAGCACATTATCATGTGCAAGTTTTGTAGTATACATGTCGTGGGATGTCGTGAGTGAATTTACTTGCTCGTTACAGAGGCAAACGGATACGGCAGTATATCTAGCTACTTTAGTGATTTGTATAGGTAACCTGCATGGAATTAGCTGCATTTTACAATAGAAGACCGGCAGTGACCTTGCATAACGATGCCGATCGGCTGTGTAGATCTTTGATCACCCTTTCGGCGCCGGGACATGCGGAATTTTGTGCAAATATTTCTAGAGATAACTTTCAGTCTACTTAATATAAACAACTTCTTCTGCTTCGCACCTTCACCCCATTTTGGACGGAGACAGTTGTGACAGGATGTCTTTTGTCTTGTCAAGGACTTCCTCCCCTAATGATGTCCAATCTGGGTCTAGCGTTCAAATAGACAGCACCGCTGCCAACCCACATCCCACTAATACCGATTATCACCACCACATGGCCAAGGAGAAGGACCCAAAGCCTCGCATTGAAATCCTCCTTGACGCGCCTTATCTCTTTCTCAAAGGTGTTGGTGTCGACGTCGAGCCCACACGCCTCTCCGGTCATGTCGCCATCTATCTCAGCGAGGCCACTCCCATCAAAGAAATCACTCTCCAATTCAGAGGCAAAGCCCGTCTCCCTCTGCCGTCCTCTGAGTCGTACGCATCGTTATATTTGTTTCAAGATCAATTCTGACATCATCGTAGAATCCCCTTAAACTCTGCACCCCTTACGTACATCGTCTGCAGCCATGACTGGTCCTTCCTTGAAGGCGACAAGCACACGAGCCACACACTCAAAGCTGGTCGTCATCTTTTCCCTTTCCAGTTGCGTATAGGCGGTTCCCTGCCTTCAACTATAGCTTCTCCGGCGTTTGGAGGTGCAGCTGTCACCTATAAACTCCGTGCTCAGGTGGTCCGTAGCGGCTTCTTCAACCACTGGCAGACGTACCAGGCAGGCCTACCGGTACACATCATCCGGTCATTTGCTCCCGAGGCCATGGAGTACCAGCAGAGCCTGGAAATTGAAAACACATGGCCTGAAAAACTCATGTACTCTATCATGGTACCACACAAGGCGTGGGCGGCGGGAGACAAGCTCACTGCGCTCGTCAAGTTCTCTCCGCTCGTAAAGGGGATATGCGTGCTCAGCGTGAACACCTCGATTCACGAGCAAACAAAAGTTTACGCCCGCTCCGGGACGCAGGAGCACACACGACTTGTTTGCTCTACTATGCACGAAATTGTCAATGGCAGAGCTGTTGAAATCGAGGGACACCGCTCCGGACACTCACACACCCCAAGCAACCCGTCGTCTCCCGCGTCCCCCGCCACTCCTCCCTCCGGATTTATCAATGCTCACCGCTCAAACAGCTCCAGTTCACTGTCCAGTTTGGGCCGCCAATACTTCTCCCATACCCCGCTCCATTCAAATACGCCTACCACCTCTACCGCATCTACCACCACCACTCCTGTCTCCGAGGTTCCACGACCAGGGGCCTCAACAAGTACTGCGGCGGAAGAGCTTAGCCCGTCCGAGCCTGACAGCCAGGACGTAGTGAGCTATCTCAGCCTGCAAGTCCCACTCACGATAACCCCAACACATAGCCTCGATCCCATCATTGTCTCTCATCGGATACGTTGGAGTATCTTGATTCTCAATCTCGACGGTCATACATCAGAACTCAGATGCTCACTCCCTCTTCATCTTCTTGACTATCGCCTGCTTAACGAGTCCAGGAACTTCTCCGCGGCTACACGACGTTTATTAATAGGGGGCGCTGAAGTTCCTTCTGCAGAAGAGGAAGATGTCCAGCTACCCAGCTACAATCAACACATCCGCGACAGAGTGGCAAACATGTTCTTGCCCGACTCCGCGACCATGCGCGTCACAAATCCTTGGATAACGCAACGCGCGAGTCCCGTGCACCCTCCAGACGCCCCATCAACATTCTGGCCTGTCAACCAATCCGGAACCAGCTCACCGCTCGAAGCCCACCTCCTCAACAACCTCCCCCACCAACCCGACCCGAACGCCGCTAATACTCCATTGGAATGGGTAAACTCCGAGCTCCTCCTCTCTCTCACCTCCCATGCACCGCCTCGCCTGGCCCAGCGTGAGGTTGATGCGTCTTCCCAAACCCTCAGCCGCACGAACTCCCGTAGCAGACCAGGTAGCCGCGTGCTCAGCCGCATGTCTTCCCGCACGAACTCCCCCGAGCGCGGTGAACGTGGGCGTGAACGGGACCCGCATAGCCATCATGGCCATGAGACCTATGTGCACAATCACGGCCAAGCGAGTCGGAGCTCACACGGGCTCTTCTCTGCAACAATGAAGCCCTTCACAAGCTTCCACCCAGGCGGGTTCCTCTCTCGTTCTTCGTCGACACCACACCTCCCGAGCGCAGCGGAGATCGAGGCCGCTTCACGCCCCATGCATCCTGTGCGCACGATGGTCGTTGACAGGAGCTCGGGCACGGATCTACTCCATCGGGCGTTCACGGAGGTGCCCGACTATGGAGTTGCAAGCCGAGGGTTTATCGGGGGCGTGCCACCGCTGTCAAGCATGGAGGGGCTGCCGTCGTATGACGAGACAATTAGGTCCAGTATTGATGGTGATGTTACGAGGAGGTTGGGGGAGCTGGCTTTGTCGTCGCCGGTACCTACACCGCCCCCTTCAACATCTACTTTCTCGATTTAAGATTGCGTTTTATTCATCACCCCCTGCTCTGCCGACCCATGACCCTTATTTAATACATATCATCATACATACACCCGCACTCATTTTCCTCTCACCCCACACATTTTTGCATGAGACATAGGACTTAAAACAGATAATTACGTAGACTCACTGGGATTTTGGCGTCGTGTAAAATCATTTCTTCTTGTACCGCCTGATGCATATTAGTTAACCACCCCAGCTCAACCCCACAGTAAAATATACATACTATACATGCACTTATATAGTATATAATGCAGCTGATTCCACTTGCTTAATCTCGCTCATAGAATTCGAGAGGAAATCAAGTATGTATTTCTAAGTTTATACGAACAATTACTAGAAGCATTAGGAGATTACGATCGCAAACGTGCGTCTGCATCTTATTTAAGCTTTCTGTTCGTCGAGAGTCTTCAAGGTCCAGGGCTCGGATGCAACAAACTGTTCTGTGGGAACACCAAGCTCGAAGAGAGTGGACACGGCCTTGGCAAAGCTTTATGGCAGAATATGACATTAGTGCCGTGGTCTGAGGCAAGCGAGTAAATGGTTCTTACTCCTTGAAGAAGAGGTCATTGTCCTGAGCGTAGGCCTTGGCGTATTTCTTGAAGCTCTTATCCTGAACGAGAACGTAGTCGGTCCTGAATAAGAAACGATGAGTAGGCAGCCTGTGTATAAAGTAGTTAGTTGAACATACGGAAGCATCATCAAACTCTTGGTAGCCTTGTCCTCGAGCTGCTTAGGGCCAGCCCATTTCTTCCACGTCCAGCTGTAAAGATGCTGATTCAGTAAAAAAACAAAGTGCAGGATAGAAAACATACGTCTCGCTGAAGAGGAGCTTGTAGTAATCGTTGGTGAGAGTAGTCGGGGAGAAAGTCCAGGGGCCGGAGAATCCAGAGCGGTCAGTGTGGCAGCGTCCCAAAGCGTGAGCACCAGCGAGCGCAACGATTTCCTGGTCATTGAAACCCATGCGTCCGAAGATCTAGTTGCCGACGAATGTGAGTGTGAGCAATGTCGCAATACTCTGATTGGCACAGTTATCTTACAGCCCTGAGGTGGTTGGCACCCTGAGAGGCATCAGGAAGACGACCGTCGGGGGTAGCTTGGTGGACGAAACCATCGATACGACCGGCGCGCCAGGGGATTTTGGGTCCAGCCATTTCCTGAACGGCGGCAACACCGCCAAGGGTCCAAAGATCACCATAGCTGATCCATTCGAACTCGCCTTTAATCTTCTCCATAAGGCTGCGGGCTAGGTTCAAGCCGTTGTTGGCACCATGGAGAGCCTCAGGTTCGAAGCGCATGGTGGCATAGTTGCTGGATGAAGCCGGTAAGCAGGGTAGAGAGCGAATAGACACGCGGTGAAATTACCTTCCACCAGTCTTGGTTTCCTTATCATAAGTACCCGACGCGTGCCATGCGAGGCGCAAAATCAGAGGGCCATAGGAACCATCTATAAATTGTTTCAGATTGCTTATCTCTGACCAGGGTAATGCAGGTGTACCATCATACTCTCCAGCCTCATCCAAGAGCTCAGCAATTCTGTTGTAGACCTGGACATACAGTGAACATGAGTAAAACATGTGACGTGAACGCGCGTACCTTTTGGTAGTCCTCTTTTGTGGGCACAAAGTTGGCCTTTACCTTCGCGGCCTGGGCTTCCGACTTAACGGCAGTGGCAACATCCTGATTAGTGTATATAAAGTAGCCACCAGCAGCAGCAACCGCGGCGCCGAGACCAAGGAACAGGCCGATGTTGGACTTGGGCGCCGGCTTGGGGGCAGCGGTGGAGTTGTGGCGGAAGGAAGCCCTGAAGTTTGCGCGAGGAGTGGCGCGAATACCAGCTACTGCGGCGCGGCGGACAGGATTGCGGAGAAGAGCAAACGACATGCTAACAACCAGCTAAGAACGTGTACAGGGAGTAACAAGACTGAAGGCATGCATTTTTGATTCCTGGAATATAAACCCGGATTGTTCGGCTACTTACTATATTTGTCAACCAATCACGAGCCATGCTTTATAAGCGTCAGTCCCAATCCAAGAATCCCTCCTCTCCAGAACAAGTATGGGCGACTCGACTGTGGCGCAAAGGCCGTGCATTTTTTAAATGATTTCTAATTGTATTCAGCCCAAGTATCCCATGTCAAAGTTTCGAAGTTCCCTACTCATCAACGTGACCATTCAATCACATGATTGTGATTGGCTTCGTAAGCGCGTCGCGTCTTTCGGAATCAGTTGTGCTCGCACTTTCTTTGCTGGTGTTAAGCTTGCCGAACAGCCCCGACAAACTTTTCTGGCCTACTAGCATAAGGACCAAAGGCATTGCTGGAGTATCGCAAAACATAGCTTCCTCTGTCTTCTGTTTGTGTTGACATTTGACATTGGTGACATATTAAGCGCGCCCGAAAAAGGTCTGAACAAACAAATCACGTTTCTGATAGTTTCACGACATTGACGCCCAGCGTCCCAAGGCTGAGACCAAGTGGCCTGCGCCGAATAGATTCATTCTTGGGAGTTTGAGTACACAAGCACGCTGCCCTCTCTTCAAAGCTGACACAAGCTCGAAGCAAGGATTCGAACTCGAGTCTTTCGGAATCCAACTATGCTCCACAGCACTTTCTCCCGAACAGCCCCGACAAAATTTTCTGGCTGACATACTAGCGCTGGAGGATCGCAAATAGCTTCCTCTGTCTTCTGTTTGTGTTGATATCTGCTTGACGTGACATAGTTTGGTTCTCTGGGAAAGCGTGCCCGAAAAAGGTTTGAACAAACAAATCACGTTCCTCGTAGTTTCACGACATTGACGCCCAGCGCAAGGCTGAGCCCAAGGGGCATGCGCCGAATAGATTCATTCTTGGGAGCTTTTGGAGGACACAAGCACGCTGCCCTCTCTTCAAAGCTGACTCTAGCTCGAACCAATGACTCGAACTCGACTCGAACTCGACTCGAACTTGTAACATATCCCCGTCACGTGTACTGCCTCTTGAGACACATCTGATTGAAACTGACGCTCTATGACACCGCCTTCGCGCAGCCTTTGATCTAATCCTGCACCATTTTATCCACGTCGCACTCGTGACAAAGGCTATATAACGGCGATCCGCGATCACTCGCAGTCACCCATTCACAATCATGTATTCTCAGCAGTGGGATCCCTACAGACGCTTCTACGGCCAACCTGGTTATGATCCCGACATCTATGTGCCTACGCCTCCAGCGAGCGCACCGGCATACGGTTATCGGCCTGAGCCCCCACGTGCGTGGTGGCGATCTCTTTACCCCGCTGTAATTGACCGTCTTCCCCGTCCCGTAGGCTACGGGTCGGTTAAATACCCACAGCTTTTCTACCTCCTGGCGGCGGATACCACGCGTCTGCAATGGGACGTGTGCCGCAAGCCTTCGGAGATCCACTCCACGACCTTCTTTACACATCGACATACAGCCGCTATGCAAACTGGAGTCAAGAAGTTACATATCATCTCGAAGGCGTTCCCATGGTCCATCGACATCGATTCGCATGTGCCAATCACCTGCGAGATGGTGTGGGAGGGTATATACCAGGCGCTCCAGGTTCCAATCGCTGATTCAGAGTGGGGACTGATCTTGAATATCAAGAAGCAGCGCGAGATTGTGGAGAAAGCGGCGAAGAAGAGGAGGGATGCGAACAAGGATGATGATAAGCCTCTGAGAAGGATTGACTATCTTGGAGAGGCGACAATGTTCAAGGGCCTAGATAAAGACGAGGATTTTGGGAAGTTAAGATTAACCCCCGGGTCAACTGCGCTCCCCGATACGTGGGTTGTTTCGTTCAAGACGGCATGAGGAGTTACTATGGAACAGGACTTATTTTCTCTCTTCCTTTCTTTGCCTATCTCTGTAGACGTTACAAACGGTTTGTTGGGTTTCTTGTCTTATTGTTGATACCCTTCCCTACCTTTCGGATTCAGAATATGACCCTACTAATGAGCTGCATCACTATTGAATTGAATAAGAGGATTCCGTTGAGAGAAATGTGGTTT
>JAFLHD010000047.1:23092-33593 GCA_018856295.1 Blastosporella zonata | reverse complement strand
CCCCGCCTTTTGCTGTCTTGATGACGACGGAATGTAGTTTCCACCGCGCCTGGAAAGTGTGGATATGCGACCTACCTCAGCCTACTATTTTACATCTTTTTAATGACTTACAAGATAGACGATATTCTTCATCCTCAGCCACGACAAAGGTCTAGTCCAGGTTGAGGTGCCTGGGGATCATCACGTTGTGTCCATGAGGCGCATTGGAGGTAGTAGGTCCTCTCTCCCTGGCTTTACCTTCTGAATGATTCACAGCATTTTATCTCTGCAGCGGTGAAGTAAGGATTATGCTCTTATGGGTCGCATCGACGAAGTGCTTATATAGATGATTATTCTTCTTTTTACACCAACGCCCACACTTTCGCCATGAGGCAAGTTGTGGGTGGGATAATTTCCATGAAGCCAGTTTCAACATTCTGAGTGACATACAGCTCACTAACGTCTTCTCAACTCTCTTTAATCGATCTATATAGTGCTACGACGAAGTACAGCCCACATGCCAAACTGTGGAAGAAGATTACGACTCACGCTCTTCTGTGGGTGCCAAATGTTCATGTCGATCCAGTAGCTATCGCGGTCTGATGCGATAATCAAGGCCTGTTTGACTCGTGGTGATGAAAACAGCCTCGTTGTGTACTTATAAGGGCGACTGGAATTTGGCCGTTTGCCCCTCCATGCGGTCTTTGAGAGGAAACCCTCTCCAGAATCTCCTCACCTGTTTTTCCAGCGCGATGGAGGCTAGTGTATGTCTTACCGTCACCCTCTACACCGCCACTGTTATGATGGGGATCAGATGTCAAGATCGCGCCTTGATCGCGCCCTCCATTTGAGCTTCGCCGAGAGGGCAAAGAACGTGTTCGGGATAAGGCCAAAGGTAAGCCCTTTAGTTCGCTTCCTCCCAGCCATTGAACATACTAGACTTGAAGCATTTTCTCTTGATGTGATTCTTTTGCCCAATTTGACCGTCAGATCAGTGAGAGTTGCTAATTCGCTCATCAACCTTCTCATTATATTCAGGATGTACTAGTGCCGACTACCTTGGACCGTCGTCCACTTTACGGCCTTTGCATTATCTTTCTATCACCGATCGAAGATGTCTCTGTCCCTCAGTCGTCGTCGTAATCGTTCACGACCTTCCGGCCGGATATAATCCAATCGAAAAGGATACCGGATTTCTGCAATATAGTCCCCGGATCTCCACCACCACTACTTTGACATTTCCGCTAGCACTGTTCGATGTAATCATGCGGTTCGGTCTTCTAAAACGCCACTCCCCGTGGCCCTGCCGCCCCAACGGCAACCCTGCGCCACCAAAGATGGGTATCCCTCCGATGTCAAGCAGACCACAGTTCATTTTAACGCGGGGAACGTGTTCGCCGACTGATGGGACTCGGTTGCGCTCATCTCGTGTCCAACTTTGTTCATCGCGCCATGCTAGACCAAGCGATCACGCGGGCACAATTTGATGACATTTTGGTTTCCCATGCGCCCGAATTGGCGTAGTCTTTTTGTTCTCCTCCCACCGACCCCAGCCAAATGAACACTTGCGGGGGCCGCATCTTATCTCATCACCGTGATTATACCGAAGATTCTATTCGCACTTTCTCTACCGGCGAGCGCCCCCATCAGTACGGGGTCTCCACTTGCCGGAATTCTTATTGTCTTTGTCTCAATCGCATGTTCGCGGAGAATGACTAAGGAGAGACACATATGTCCTGTGGTGTCGGAAGGGAGTTGTATTGCGCGCGTGGAAATAGAGTGCAAATGAGGGACGATAGGTACGGGACAGGGTGACACACAAGAAAACACACAGACGAGCCGTGGCCATGTCAATAAAGTTATCGACGGAGGGTATACGTGAGAAGGGGTGAGAGTGGTATGGATGTGTGCAGAGTTCGTGAAGTAAACGGGTCATGGAATGGGAACGTGTAGCGCATGAGGATGATGAAGTGAAGGATGGCCATCAAGGCGCATCCTGGAGGATGGCCGCTGATGGTACATACCCAGTACGCCCCGACGACGCATCCTCCGGTCGTGAGAGGGGCTGACTATAATACACCAAAAAAGAAGACAAGAACAGATATGGTAGCAGAAAAAGGCGGAGGAAAGAGTACGAACACCAGCCCCGAGAACGGAGACAAGTGTGTAAAAACACACGGATCCATACCAGGACCACCAAGGGCTGACGATGCGCAGCATTCGCTAGCTATTCAGAAACCGTGATTCGCCATCATCTGGTCGAAGGCCATCATGCCCTGCTCCGAGAAGTGAGTGGGCTCCATGTAGTCCTGGCTTGGGCAGCTGTACTCCATCTCGTTGCCGAGCAGCTGCGTCTCCGAGCTCTTGGACACACCAAGTTCGATGTTGGGAATGGAGCTGATGTCAAAGTCGTCTGCATGGAATTGCTCAGAGTTGCTCTGCCACGGGTCGGTGGTTGTCCAAGTGAACTGCGCGTCCTCCTGCTGGCGCTGCATGAGGTCAAACTCGGCTTGGCTTCCGGGCGCGGGGAACGATCCCTCGTTAGGGAGATCGTAGCCGTTGGGAAGCATGGCGGAGTAGGGAGTAAGAGGCCCGTTGTACGGTGAGGAAGGACCAGAAGAGCTGGTGCCCACAGATGAGGATGGGGACGGGAACTGGTGAGCGGGAAGGAGCATGATCTCTGGGGAAACATCGAGTGGGTGAAGCGACTCCCTGGTCTGGAGCCCCGCCATGCTGAACATACCCTGCAGGAACTCGGACGGCTGAAAACAAAGTAGTCAGAACACTGCGTGGAGACGATGATGGCTACAACATACCTGGATTTCGAAACCTCCAAAAGCAGAAGGCTGCGTATAGCTTGGATGGAAGTCAAACGACATCGGGTCCTCGTGGTCAGGATGCGACGATCGACGACTTATCATCGGGAGGAGCGAGGGGGACGTCGAGGGGGACGTCGGGCAGGAGGGAGTCATGTGGTACACGTTAGGAACCTGAATGGACTGGTAGGGAGGAGGAGTGGGAGCAGAGGCGGAACGCCCGTGATGGCGATGGTGAGGCGCGACCACAGGAACCATGAACGACACACCATCGGAATCTGGCTCGTCGCACTCACTCCCTCTCCGACCCTTAGGCTTACGGCTGATGGACCGACCGTTCTTGTCCTTAGCACGCTGTGGTCGATACACGTAGTTGGGATGGAGCGCCTCGTGCTCCTTCTTCTTCTCCTTCGCCAGCTGCTCCCAGTACTGACGCTCGTCTGTGCTGAGGGACCTCCATTGCTGGCTGATGGTCTTGGAGAGATCAGCCTGGCGCGGCTTCTTGAGACTGTCCGAGGAAGCCTCCTCCTGGGCGGCTTGTCGGTCCTCGCAGCACTTCCGTCGGAATAAGATGAAGGCGTTCTCGGGACGTTTGATGTAGTCGTTGTCGCCCTTCTTGGGCCGGCGTTCGACGATGTCGCTGCTGGTAGATTTTCTACGTTTATGAGATGATGATGGTGATACAGATGAGTCCGGTGTAAGGGTGCGCATGAAAGGTGGTGGGGTGTTAGAACAGATAGCAAGCGAGCTGAGGTCGGGCTCGAAAGGTGAATATGAAGGAGAAGAGTAAGGACTGTCAACAAGGTTGTGCGTCAGAGGGAAAGTGAAGGCGCGTGGCGTGGGGGAGATGATGGCGAATGTGGGAGCCTGAGGCGCATCCGTCGACACTTCGAGTGTCGCTGGGATCAGGTGAGTGTTAGTTATTTTTTGGAAGCGGTATACTTGATGATGGTGACATACATCGGGATTGGGTATCGCGGGTGCGGAGAGCGGGCATGTTTGTTCAGACGCGGCGTATAGAAAGAAGAAATTAGCTTCTGTTGAGGTGAATGATCACCGCGAGTCGTGAGAGGGAGGAGGAGGAGAAGGAGAATGAGGGAACTCCTACGCGCAAGGAGGGGGGGGAAGGGAATAATGAGGTGTCGCAGGTGCCAAACGCTGATCGTATTTCTTTGTCTCTTGCGATCGAGCCAGAACAATAGGAGGGCGGGACACGAAACCAAAAACAATTGGAGCGAACAACTTTATAGACCGACTGGATGCCCTCAGGGAAAAGGGTCCGCTACAGACAAGCCCCATATCTCGTAAAGATCTTGCTTTCATTGTGAAGCCGGATCTGGACAGGTCGAAGGAACCAAATCCCGATATGGGTGTTTGGCACCGCAATGCAAAAGATGACACTATTGTCTTCCCAGTGTCGCCAAACCACTGGTTCTCTCCGGTTCATTGGCCCGGGAATCTAGGAAGCACCCACTGGGTTTGCTCAAATCTATTGTCGCCGGCCAATGTTATCAGTTAATCTGCTTTTCGACGACGTTTTGTTTGGCTGACTCACAACTCCCTTCTGGAATTGCTGGGAATATTTTGCAGTCCCGCGGACACTTAACATGTGTCCGTGAAACGAAAGGCTCGACCGTAGTTCTGCCCCAGGTTGAAGTCGGTGCTCGGTGACAGATTTACAGATATACTGCGCGCGATGTACAATGGATGGACAGGTTCCTTTCGAAGGGTTGGCTGGCGCTGTAATGTGAAATGGTGAAGTGTGAAAGAGCGTAGTGGCAGTGCTCAGTGTGAATACTTACTGTAGTTTGATGCATCTGATGAACGATCTTGTGATGCAGCCGTGGGTCCAAACACGATCGAAATTGACAGGGCCTTTCACATTTCCCGATTTGGCACCCGCGACCCATTAGTTCGTCCTCCCCGTCAAGAGAAACCCACAATGCAAGCCAATCATCCCCGACGCCACCCCCGACGTTCCTCAATAGTACATTGCCAGAGCGCCCTCTGTTTTGTCGGTTGTTCAATCCCGCAAGCACCATCGTTACTACAACCAGGGCATAGGGTACGTCAAGGTAATTCGACTCTTCATGTTCCGAGCCTGACGTGGTTGCGGAAAGTTCGGTTATTTCATGTCTCTTGAATGCATCTTATCATGAGTCGCCGCGGCTCCTTTTTGGGTAAGCGGCCAATGCATACCCCAGTTTGGCGAATTTACCGGAGCTACACGGAGTCAAAATTCAATACACGTGTATAGATTATGGAACTTTGCTTTATGGCCTCCAGGTCGGCCGTCTCATCCGATGTAAGCCTATCTTATCACGTTAAGATTTCCAAACTAGTGGAGCATTTCCGGAGCATTTCCAGAGTGTCGAAACAGGCGGGAGCAGCAGCTCTTCGTTGTATTATTGACGCTTGGGCCGAGAATGCCTCCCTGGCTTGAGCTTTGATCTCAACATAGATTTCAAATTTCATCTATTCACCCTTTAAGATGTGCAAGTAGCCGATGTGATTAGATTTGCGGAGAGGAAGATCCGCTCTGTCAAATAACAGGCATTGTTCTCCCTAAATGGTCTGATGTGCGCAAGCACGACTTGGGGGTACACACGACGCGTTCATCTCGTCTCTATTGAGGAGATTTTTGTGGAGGCGGCGCTATGATACAGCTTTGTGGGTCCAGCAAGAAGGTCCATTGCGGCGCAGGCCATTGATGCCAAAACTCTTCTTCACCTTCACTAGTTCATCACAGGCGTATTCCTCCAGGCGCACGTCCTTCTCGCTTAGCATCGTGAAAGATAATCTACTGATGTCTTCCGAAGAGAGACGCAATCAGGGCCTCTTATATGTCCAAATGCAGACATGAGGACTTTCTTGCATCTGCCGTAGTTGGACGACAATGGATGGCAGAAATAGCCCTAGCACCAAAAAGAAAAATATTTTGCCTGTCATAAGATGACTAGGATACAATAGATTCCACGTTATCTGAGAACCCACGAACTAATTTAATAGTTTTTGAGTTCAACGGCAAGGTACAGAGTCGTCATCAGCGGGAGGGACGGGAGCGACAAAAAAAGCGGACAATGGACTATACCTCCAGGAGGAAAGGGTAATAGTATGTCGCTTTCAAGTTCAGCGGGGACTCACTGTACTTTCTAGGACGACTTCTCCGCACAACGATCATCGAAGTGTGCCACTGATGGGGCGGCACACCGCTTCTGGCATGTGTGACTTCGAACCGAGTCATAACGGTGACGGGCAGTGGGGAGATACTCACGAGAGCGGGAAAGTGAACGCGCTTGGCCTTTGCGGTGTATGATCGCGTTGTGAGATGATCCCCAGAAGGTAAGTTGGGGTTGGGCCTGATCATGCGCGTCGCCGTCAGCGGTTGTACGGCACCTATTCAATGAGTACATGTGATCGTCCGACTGTTTAACACCCACAAACGCCGATGTTTTGGGCGGGATGCGTGATGGAGAGATGTTTTATATCGTCCAGGATGAGCGAACAATGTGAAAACGTGTTGAAATCGAAGAACAGATGATATCAACCCCGTATGATTTTGACCCGTGGCAGCGTAGAGGAAACATCGAAGGTCTGTTCTGACTAGGGAATGACTTATCGAAGACCTCAATTTTTTTTTTCGAACGGGCGAGTCAGGAGAAGCGCGGATAAGAAACACACAGGTCATCGGGGAACTAGTACACGTCCCGGTATTCGCAGTTCACACTCTAAATTTATTTTTGCATCTGACAATAAAGCTCTATGAGTAAACTCTGGGAGTTTGACGTCGCGTTCCTAACGTTTGAAGTTTCATGTCCGTGTCCATGTCAAAGTGGGAATATTCGAGACAGATGGTGCAAATGGGCAAGTTGACCACGATTTTGACAGCTCCCGAGGCATCTTTGTATGATGGTGGAGCATACTTTGGGTCCATAGGTCGGATGCAATGCGTAGTTTACACCGAGTACGGAAGTTGGTGTCATGGAGTTGCTTTGAGTCATCCAAAGTACTTCCCATGCGCGGGGTCGGACGTGTCGGTGAAATGAAACTAATTACGTGGAATCGTTTAATGTATTCGCAGAGATGTGACTATTGTACGCGAGAGATGCTGGGTAAACGCAGCCCAGTGTTTTCCAAGTGTTTTCAGAGATAAGACACGATCTGTCACGGTGTGACCCCACGCGAATTTGGCACTCGGGTGTTGGTTTATGCCACCACATACACGACCATTAGCTCAAGGAGCTCTGAAGGCCTCCATGGGATCCTCTTCGAAAAGAAGCCGTTCACTCTCCCTGGTGCCGCCCCTTGTAGCCCCAGCCTCCCCTCACAAGAATAAAAAGCTCAAAATCCACAATTCCTATGCTGTCCACTCTCCTTTCCCCGACTTCGGTCATCCAACGGCTCAAGAGGCCCACGATATATATGACATCTTAAGGAAAGCACATCCTGGTCAGAATACCGTCCGTAAACCCGTTGCTGGCCCCATACCCAGCAATTCTGCACAAACTTGTGGTGGTGTTCCGAACGTCATCGAGGCGCTCATCGGCGTCATATTATCGCAAAACACGTCGGGAAGAAATTCTGCATCAGCAAAGGACAGCCTGGATGCCGCCTTTGGGCGCAATAATTTTGCCGCAATCGTTACGGCCGCCAAAGCAGATGTCGTCGAAGCTATCAAACACGGTGGGCTCGCGAACAAGAAGGCGGCCACAATACAGAATCTCCTTGCTTCTATCAAGGAAAAGCATGGAGAGTACTCTTTACAGCACCTCTCCGAGACAGACGACACCAAACGACTGTCTAACGAAGCCATTATGGAGGAGCTCATCTCGTACGACGGGGTCGGGCCCAAAACAGCGTCATGTGTACTCTTATTCTGCCTGGATCGGGATTCATTCGCCGTCGATACTCACGTATTTCGATTGAGCAAGGTTCTCGGATGGGTGCCAGAGAAGGCTGACCGCGTCCTCGCTCAGGCACATTTGGACCTAAAAATCCCAGCCGAGCTGAAATACGGCTTACACGTCTTGATGATACAGCACGGGCGAGCATGCATGGGATGCAAGAAGCCGGGTTCTACGACCGGCTGCGTACTGAAAACATACCTGAAGGAGCGGAGGTTGGACTGTGATTCGTCGAACAGGGCGGGACCTCTGTCCTAATCGGGGCTGATGGCGGGTTTGGATCGAGATGGTTGGTCGAAAATCCCTATCAATCCATATTTCCCATCTTGATCTTGCAGATCAAGATCATCGGCATTCATCCAATTTCTAATGTTTTGCGATGCTTTCCACAACACGAGCAACCCATCACTGGCCGCCCACACTCCGTATACACAGATTGATTACGATTGTACGCACATATGTTAGAACATATGGTATCCGACCCGTATTAGTTACTGGCCCTGACTTGGATGCGGGCTAAAGGTCAAGCGAAGGCAGGATATGTCTGATGGAATAAGCGCGCGTTCGTCGGCGTGGCCAGACTAAATGCCGTCTCCTCCTTTCTGCTCGAACCTGCGCGGCGGCTGCCGCTTCCACTTAGGGGGCGCTGCCACCTTGAGAAAAGTATATCGTTCAATCTGGCTTCTCGCTCAGTAGTCTCATCGGCACCATTCCACGTGGAACGCACATCAGCAATCTTCTCAAAACGGCACGATTATCTCGCGGCTATTGTTGCTGATGTTGTTAGTGAATCCATCGCCTCTGCTTCTGATCTTCTCCCGCATCCGATAGTCCTCTGTCAGCCCTAATGACCGCTGCAGCGCCCACAGTGAGAATATCAATCGTGTTCGCCAAAAAACGTGCCTTCGCATAACGACAACCTGTCTGATGCGCCACTTATGGATGATTAAACCTTGTGTGCGGTGCCTGAATGGTTAGTAACTTCCAAACCGGCCTACGACCGGTCTAAGCAACTTTCGCTTCAACTTTATCGCAGGCTATCAGAGCGGATTGCCGACCTGAGCCAATATCGGGACCGCCTTGCACCATCCACGGTTTTCTTTCCCTTCATTTCCAGTTGAATGTGACCTGGTCATATGGAAGGTCCACTACGATCCACGCCGGCACAGGAGGTCGAGGAGCGGATATTTACTCTCCGCCGAAAGCTTCTTTGATTTGCCCACTCACGCTCGAGAAGGGTACATGCCTCTCGTAAATTCAGCCTGTTGTATCTATAGCAATATCACATCCATCTACTAGTGCAAATAAGGTTTCTTGTCAGTCGATCTGTCAGGTTTCTAGACTTGTTTGTAGGGGGCCCGGCTAGCATTTACTATAGTAGTTTAGAGGTTGGTCGCCCCTTCAAAATCACGCGACATCCTGGCGATGATTTTTTTTATTGTAGGGGATGTCTAGCTTGGAGGCACCACACTTTTTTTTTGCGCCGTATATGGTGCCCACGTCCCCCACACATCAACACGAGGCTCACAGTCTCTGCGCGCTAATCACCATGGCCACACGCTCTTTTGTTATTGCAGGTGTTTCGACGGCAGTTTGTTCCTCCATCATCCGTTGACTTCCCAACACATACAACAAGTTCCCTTAATGTCACCTCAGTGGGCGATATCCCTGAGCAGTGGACCTAGTATGAGATCTTGTGGCCACGATTCATCACTGAACTATCATCGAATAGGACTTCTTCACTTCTCCGGCGTCCGCTAAGTGACGACGGACCAAGCAATGCCATCCATATTGCTCCCGGGTCTCTACCGTGGGTGTTCTATTGGGATGATGTACTGCGCGCCTGGGCGCCACCGGTTGGAATTATGTTTCTGCTCTGGTGATACCGTTCACCGGCGCCCCGCGCCCCGCGTAGCCACTGATAGATGATCCTAGAAGTTAAATTGACGGAAGGACTCTCCTTGATATGTATTCAATGTTCAGGTGAAAGGGTTGATGAGATGCGAGATATTCATCTGTCATCGAAGGGCTATGTGCCAGAAGTTTTTCAGGACCGTCAGCTTCGGGGGTCCCTGTTTTTTTTTTAAAAAAAGAATTGGCAGTGTCGGCGGGCTGACACACTGAATATGAGTAGTCCCCGTTATATCATACGTGATTGCAGTTCAATACTCACAGCTATGTGATACTTTTACACTTTGAAGAAGCAATGCCATCGCGTTTCATTGCCTGTGGATTGTGATGTTCTGGAGAAGATTGCGGCGCAGGCATTGCCCTACTCTGCGCTTTGTGACAGTGTGATAAATGCGACTGCAACCAAACTGCGACGTCACTTGTCAAAATACGAGTACGATGGTCAGAGTCCGCGTATAGCCTCCCCATATGTCCATTTGTCAAATGTGAAGAGTGAGTGGCAGTGTGATAACTCCGGATTTTTTGATGTTGACAAACTTGTTGCACGTCATTACTGTTTTTTTTCGGCGTCTAGCCAAATAGCGCGTCGGGTTTCGTTTTCGGCCTCGACGAGCGAAGTTGGCCTCGTTGTTACACTAGATTACACTGGTTTATACCAGCTTCGGACGAGGGATGTTTTTTCTTTCTTCTGCCACACGAGTCCGAGTCGGCCGATTGATATGAGCGCTTGAACTCTCGTACCCATTTACAATTCTCTCTGTGCCGAACATCGAAAACGAATGGACAAACCAATTGAAATGGGGCTTAAGTCTAACTGCAAGGGTCAGTGCGGTAGATCCGCTATTCTTTTTCAGAATCTTCACAAATCCGACTCGGTCGACGTGTAGCCTC